>VZQC01001426.1:311656-396916 GCA_009823505.1 Rhizomys pruinosus | reverse complement strand
GGCTGTGGGGGTTTGGGCACAACAGCCTGCAGATTGGTTTTACACGAAGGATACCTGTACTCATGGATTATCACTTATAGCTAAAAAATGAAAAAAAAAAAAACAGAAAGATGCAAGACAGTTACGGCAGAATACATGATCTGGGATGGGTTGGGGGTAGGGGGGAAGGGAAAGGGAAATATGCCTGATTTGAATTGGAAAATGATGTACGAAATGCACAAAGTATCAATAAAATTTAAATTAAAAAAAATAAAAATATTTCTATTAATTCTTTGAGAATCTCATACAATGTGTTTTTATTATATTCACTTCCTACTCCTTCCTCTAACTGCTCCCAGATCTACTCCCTCACTGCCTCTAACTTTGTGTCTTCTTATACATCATTATTAACCTGTGAATAAAACTTTTGCTGCCCCCACACTCCTGGGTATGAGGTCATTCTTGGTGGGCCTGCCAGGGGCTATGATCATGTACTATTTAATTCAAAGTCTGTCTGAGCGTCATGAGCACAGTCACTTATGCTGTCTTTCAGTCATTCGTGCTTTGCATGGAGTGTTAATGCATATCTCTCAATCTGACATTGTAGATGCAATGTCACTTGTCTTCTTTTATCATCTATTCAACTACTATCTGCCCTATGATTAAGAAGATTATTCCATTTATGTTTGAAATAGTTACTAATGTGCAAGGGTTTAGTATTGGCATTTGCTTAATTAACTCTCTTTTAGGTGGTTTAATTGTTACATAGTGGTACTTTTTCTACTTTTGATGTCATTTTGTTTTCTTATAGTGTATTTGAAGTTCCTCTGTTTCTTCTCTGTGTGTGCTACATGTGTTTTCATGTTGGCTAGGATGAGATTTAACTGAAATAGTCTATAGTCACAGAAGTCTGTATTAAACTATTAATTTCACTTACAACAAATACTACACTTTTTTCTCTTCTAATAATTTTTTCAGTGTTACAATGGTCATATTTTTATGATTAATATCCATTCATGTAGATTTATAGTTATAATGTTTCTTAGTGCCTTTATCTTTTTAACATTTATACTGAATTCAAGATGGACCTACTCATCAAACGTAGTTATTCTGTATTCGCCTATATACTCATCTTCACCAATAAGATCTATATTTTTATGTGCTGTTGTGTGGATGTTCACCACCATTCTGTTTCAACTGGTGACAAAAAGACTGATCTATGTAGTGATAAATAACATCAACTTTTGTGTTTCTGGGAATGCCGTTTTCTTTTCCTATTTTAAAGAACACATTTAACATGTAGTATTCTGGATTGATAAGTTTTGAATTCTTTGAATATTATATCTCATTTCATTTCATCTACCAGGTTTCTGTTAAAAATATATCTAATAGTCTTATGAATATTGCTTGTATGTGAGAGTCATGTTCTCTTGCTGCTTTGTAATCATGTTCTGTTTGTAATCAAGTGTTAACCATCTGATTATAATGTGTGTCTTAGTGTTGATTTGTTCGGGTTCATCTTATCTGAAGGACTTCTGCTGTGAAGATGCGGGTTTCCTGTGTCTGAATGTTCATTGTCTTTCCCAGACTTGGGAAGTTTTCCTTCTTTCCTTGCTAGACAACCTGTTTCATGTGGTCTTTCCCTGGTCTCTTTCTGGAAACCCATGAAGCCTACAAGGTGCTGAGATATACTTCACTCTTTGTCTTTTCTCTCATAGCCGAATTGACAAGATGATTTCAAATAACCTGTTTCTGAGTGAGATGATAACTTCTGTTATTGGATATGGCATGATATTTGAGCTCTTCTACCTTTTCCATTCAGTTCTTTTTTTTTTTTAATTTTATTTTCGTATGTGTATGAATGTACTGTCTGCATGTGGGTTTGTGCACCCGTGTCATGCAATGCCGCGGAGGTCAGAAGAGGGCATCGAATTCCCCTGGAACTGGAGCTAAAGATGGTTTTCAACCACCATGTGGGTGCTGGGGATTGAACCCGGGTCCTCTGCAAGAGCAGTCGGCGCTCTTAACCGCTAGGCCATCTCTCCAGCCTCTCCATTCAGTTCTTATACTTTTTCAGTAGAGACTTGCATAGCTCCTCCTAACATTTTCCTTTGGATGACATCCTGTCCTCCCTCAGGCGTTGTCTCCCTATCCTCATGTAACATTTTTATACTGGATATTTGGAAAACATTGGCAGCTGATTAATATAACTCCAGGTCATGTGTATTGATTTATGGAGCTTTATCATTTCCTACATTGACATGTTTACATTTGGAAGATAAAACTAAAATCTCTTCCTCCCTTGATGAATTTATCTTGTGTAGGAGACCCTCGTTCAATCAGTTATTGAAAGATTCTGTGGGCTTGTCAATAGCAAATGCTAGTGTGAGCCACACTGTCATCTTTCCGTCCTGTAGTTGCTAAGGCCATCTTCACTCTGAGATGAGACATACACCACTTCCCTGATTGTTCTCTAGAAAAATCTGACCACCAGTTTTGGACTCTACCTCTTTCTCCTCTACACTAATGTCTATTCATTCATTAGTATAAATGTCCATGTCTGTCTCTGAAACCTCCCCAGGCCTTGCACATGGCAGGTTTTGTCAGTACATTAAGATAGGCAAAGCAGGAACCAGTTCTTTAGACACCAGCTACAAAGTGGTGACGTTGGATAAATGTCCAATTTTTTTCCTTCCTGTAGGGAAGATGTGAGTTGGTGTTTTTCTTGATCCTTCTGGGGAGATTGATGGCATGTGTCCATGCTGGTTCAGGCTACTGTCTTTGTTCTCTGGAGCTGTCAAGGGGTCTATCGTGAGCAGAGTCAAAGCAGATGACAGATTTCGAAGAGGACAATTTATTGAAAGAGCTTTATGGTGATAGCTTCATGCCAGTGATGCAAGCCATGTTATAGCGGACATAATTGGTCTTTTAACTACACATCGTGAACAAGATTTTATTCAAGGAAACAATTCCAGGTATATATATCATGCTTACTCTCCTATTGAAAATATTGTGTATACATCATGGCAACAAAATGTTACTAGGACCAGTTCTTTTATTTATTTATTTATTTATTTAATATTATTCCAAAATATGCATATATACACTCCACAAGTCAAAATTACAAATTCTGAAAATAAACTATAGGTTGATTCCTAAACACATTTAGAGATTCACATTTTAACAGTAAAGTTGCATGCAGGTATAAAGGTGTGTAACTTTATATTCTTTTTTTTAGAATATGAATACATAGCTTCCATCCATATATGGTAATTACAATGTATGAATATAAGTGGTAGGACAATTCTAGAGCCCATTTAGAGATTCACATTGGAATAGCACAGTTGCTTTCAGATACATTGAAATATAATAATAAAGTTGCTCAGTTTGCCTGCCAACTGGGGATTTGGTGTTAGCATCCAGTTCTTTAAGTAAACGGAAAGGATCATCTTCATAATTCTATTTCTATAGTGAACAAGAGGAGGAAGAGGAAGAGGAGAAAGAAGAGGAGGAAATATAAGAGAAAGGGTGACCGAATGTTAGGGAGAGCAGCTACCAAAGCTGATAATTCAGGGTTCTCCATTTTCATTCTTTCTCCTAATAACCCCCTCTCTTCATTCTCAGGATAGTGCATTTCATATGCATGGGGCTCACTGGAAACCATGACAAGTGATACTAAATGGCTCCTTCTAGCAGGTGCTGTGCTCACAGGGAAGCAATAGAAAGAAGAATGCTGGTTCCTGCTAGACAATCAAAAGGAACAGTGACTATGAAATTAGTGCCAGAGTGGGGCCTGGCACCATTAAAATTTAAAACAAGGCCACGACAGACTGTCATTTTCCCAGTTATGAGCACTCGGTTTGAGCTGATCAATTCCATACATAAAAGAGTGTCACAGAGTTAAGCCTGAAATTTAGTTCTTAGTGCAATTTTCTCTTACTAAATTTTATACTGGATGTATTGTGATAGGGAACAAATTTACATTTGCTTTGTCCATTAAATGGAAAGGTGAAGTCTCTTCAGTGGCCAAAGTTATGAACCCACCATACAATCAAGGATTTTAGCATTCCTAGCCACCTGCCATCTAGCCTTTGTTGTCTATGACACCTGAGTACTTTTTACTTCAGAACTTCATTTCCCATTTTAAAAGAAAATGTTTTAAGAGGTCTCTTGAACCTCGATGCTGGCTCTGTAGCTATTTCAAAAAAAGTTTTAACAATTGAAATATACATTAAACACAAGATAGAAACCCAAATAAGTTTTTTTTCCTTTAAAATGGCAAAGCTGATATTTATTTATTTATTTATTTACTTATGAGTTTTAACCAAAGATAGGAATCATTTTGTTGTATTAAGTCTTCAACAGCTACATAAGAGTATTTTAACACAGAGGCATGGAGTCAAGGCTATAAGCAGGACCAATACTCAGGTTCTGCCACTTGCTCTAAGATAGAAAATAAAATGATTTAAAGATTTAAAAAAAATTCATTGAATTTTTGTGTATTTTATACATAAGTTCTCAGTCAGTCTTTGTTGCAGTTATACCCTCTTCTCCATTGGCACCTACCCACTGCCGTCCCCTGGGGTTCATACATTGTCATTTGTATTAGAGTCTATTGTGTCAAATTACTCTGCCTGGCCATTCTTCAGTGCCATTTCATCCTCTGAGCTCTAGTCAGTCTATGCTCTATCCAGAGTCCTTCACTTAGAGAAGTCCAGTTCCCAAGCTTCTTCCATTTTCCTTTAGAGATATCTACATGCATTAAATTGAGCTTTATTATTTCCTCTTTTATGTGTGTGTTTATATGTATTTAACCATATATTTATCACTAACAAGAAAGTTGTTTGACAGAAGTTTGCAAATGTCATGAAGAGGGAGGGAGAGCCAAGAATTCACTTTTTCTTTGCTTTAACTTGGCTTTGTCTGGCTCTTGTATTTACCCATGTTGTACATGCAGCTGTAACTCGCTCACTGTTATTTCTTTCTAGTGCTCTATTGAACAAACACCACAATTTGTCTATCTTCTTAGTGACTGACATTAAGGCTGTTTATAGACTTTCTACTTTGGTTACTGATATCCACTTTGCATGGGGTTAAATGTTCTCACCAGCTGCTTCTTGTTTATTCTTCCAATCACATTTCCTCTACCTGGAGCTATTGCTTCGCCTCTGATCTGTTCCCTTGTCCACCAAAGTCTTTCTCCAGCTTATCTCCTTCTCCAGCCAGTTCAAACGTTATTGAATCTGCCTGTCCTAGTCTTCCTTTGGATCCTGAACTGAGTTCTGAGTATTTATCATAATAGTTGATGGCTATATCAAAAGACATGCGCTTAACTCTGTCACTACAACAGAAGAGGAATAAACAGCTGAATAATCAAAAATATTTCTATCACACTGCATCATTTTCAAGCATTCCTCATCATTGATACACAACTCATAATCCATTATGCCCCTTAATTGAGTGATTTCCAATTTTTCTTTCTTTCTTTTTGTATGAATGTAGTGTCTGCATGTAGGTTTGTGCACCATGTCATGCAATGCCATGGAGGTCAGAAGAGGGTGTCAGATTCCCCTGGAACTGGAGTTAAAGACGGCTCTCAGCCGCCATGTGGATGCTGGGGATCGAACCTGGGTCCTCTGCAAGAGCAGTCGGCACTCTTAACCGCTAGGCCATTTCTCCAGCCCAATGATTTCCAATTTTTAAGAATATGGTACACTACCCAACCTGCTCTCCTTTGGATATGTCAAAAAATGTGCCATCAGATTTAACAGGGATTATAGCACAGATTTCAATAACACACATGTTAATTCACACAATTGGCAAAGACAAAGACAAAACACATCTTAGATGATATTCAAAACCTACCATGGACATCCAGGTAAGTTAATACATCAAAAAATATTTTAAGTGGACTCAAAATACAATGTGATCCTTCAAATAAGCTCACACACTAAAATGGCTTTTGCCAAATGACATGCTATCAACAAGAAAGTTTGGTAATTACTTTTAGATCAGAATTGTGTGTGTATTTGTGTGTGTGTGTGTGTGTGTGTGTGTGTGTATTGAATGTACATGTTAGTATAGGGATGTGCATATGTGTGGGGGATATATGTACATGTTTGTGTATGTGGAAGCCAGAGGTTAAGTGTTCTATTGATCACTCTCTCCTCTCTCTCTCTCTCTCTCTCTCTCTCTATAATATATATCTATATATATATTTATACTATATATATATTTTTTTTTTTTGGTCTTTTTGAGACAGGGTCTCCCTGTAGCTCTGGCTGTCCTGGAACTCACTCTGTAGACCAGGCTGGCCTCGAACTCACAGAGATCTGTGTGCCTCTGCCTCACAAGTGCTAGGATTAAAGGCATGCGCCACCACGCCCGGCTCCTCCTTATATTTTGAGATAGGTTCTCTTAGTGAACCTGGAGCTCAGGGGTTCTGCCATGATGCCTAGCTAGGCAGCTCCAGGGGCCTCCCTGTCTCCAGGATTACAGACATGTGCCACCATTCTGACTTTTTTATGTGTGTGTTGGGCATCTGATCCCAGGTCCTTGCTCCTATGCAGCAAGAATTTTGCTGACAGCCATCTTCCCACTTCCCACAAAGATCTATTACTGAAATTTATTTTAATAGTCTGTTTCAATTTATAGCTTTTCACTTATGAGTAATGTATGTTCTTGAGACTTTTTTAGGAACATGCGTCATGAAAACATAAAATTATTATAATGAAAACATAATCGTAAGTGAAAGTTGGAGCTGGAAGTTAAGAGCACTGTTTATTCTTACAGAGGACCAGGTTCAGTTTTCAGCACCTATGTAGTAGCTAGCAACCACCCATAAATCAATTCCAGGAGATTGGATACCTTCTTCTGGCCTCCAGGGTCTTTGCATACATGTGGTACACTCATACATATAAAAATAAATAAGTAAATAATTAAAAAGAGAACTTTAAGAGAAAGTTAAAACAGATTAAATGTCAGTTCATAGACAATTCTTTTTTTGCCTTTCAGTGAGGACTGGTGTATATACTCTTGTCCCACTACAGACATATTGGAAACTATATTGAGCTAAATAGCCTAGAAAGTGTGAAAGGATGAGGAAGACCCATGCAACTTATTTATTTTTATTTTGGTAACTCCAGGATGCAAAGATTGCCACATTGGGACCATAAACCCACAGAGTCCAACCAAGATACAAACTATGGCAAGATAGGCAAAAAAGCAATGTCCTGTCGGCTCTCAGCAGTGGATCTTCCTGCTTATGTTCAGAGACCAGAATTCTCAGTATACCATATACCAAGAAATGAAGGTTGGGAAAGAGGAGGCAGTGTTATTTGAAGATTGGAGTCATTTGAAGTAAAGGGGTGAAAACAAGTACACATAGACAGAAACAGGGGTACGCATACTAACTGCAGTGGAGTTCATACTTAGTGCGATATGAAGGTCAAAGCAAGCATTATATTTTGTTAGAAGAGATAAGACTACTAACAGAAACAGTGGTTGACTTGTTCCATGTAAAGTGGATAAGTCCTCAAATAAATTGGTGGATTTTTGTGTGTTTCTCCTCTAGATTTCCTAGTGGCCTGGTACTAGCATTTCAGAGGCCCTTGCAAGAAGGTAAGGACACTTATTCCCCTCACCTTACCACTCCCTATTCTGGAAAATACAAAACTTGGTTAGAAATTTCACTTTTCTACTAGGAACAAAGAGAAAACATAAAACATCCCCAGACTTAGAAGCTCATAGTGTGGTCTAATAAGCAGTGCACAGCACCACACATGTGAAAGAAAATCATGTCTCAGAAAAGTGGTTTTTGAAAGAAATAATATCAATGAAAAAGATAAGATGGCTACTTCAAGCCCATAGAAAAAGATATTTTGACCTGAGATGTGAAAATAAAGTGTAGTGCGAGAAATCAGAAGTTCAAAGGAACTGAGTGATGAAATAAAAGACTGAAAAAGAAATGAGAAAACCAGTATTTAATGCCAAACAGCAGCCAGTGCAAACACAAACCCACGGTGCCCTCCAAATGCAGAGGACAGGGACAAAGACAAGCAACAGCATCCAAGTATAAATAAACTGCCAGGGAGAAGAGATGCCATTCAAATACAAATATTAGAAATATTGATAAAAAAAAAATCCCAAGTTAAAAGATAAAGAATTCCCAAACTGAAAAGTAAAAGTCCCTGGATTTAAAAGAACTTGTTTGAAAGTTAATTAAAAATTCATATTCTTGGAACTTTCTTGGCTTTTTTAACCCAATTTTAATAATAAAAATTCAGAAGTTTATATACAATGGTATAATAGAATTAAAAAGAAAAACAAAACATCTTAACATTAGTCTTATTCTATCACCTACATTTCACAAGATATATACCAGTCTCTATAAAGATTTTAAAAATGGTGCATCTGGGGGGCTGGAGAGATGGCCTAGCGGTTAAGAGCACCGACTGCTCTTGCAGAAGACCCGGGTTCGATCCCCAGCACCCACATGGCGGCTGAGAACCGTCTGAAACTCCAATTCCAGGAGAACTCCAGCTCCAGGGGAATCCGAGACCCTCTTCTGACCTCCGCGGCATTGCACAACACGGGTGCACAAACTTGCATGCAGGCGGTACATTCATACACATACAGAAATAAAAAAAAAAATGGTGCATCTGCAAACCTGGGAATTGTACACTAAAATACCCTCTCCTGGATATGCAAAGGCAGAAGGCAAACATGAGTACATTTTGTAAGAAAAATTCTCTAAGAATTAGCCCTTCAAATAAGTAAGATTCATTTAAGATAAATTTTAGTATAAATAACCTCAAACATATATTTGTAAAATTAAACATGAAATTATGGTCTATTTTTGGAGAAAAGTGCAGTGTAAAAGTTGCTATAAATTCAGTTTGCAGCTCAATTTAACTGATACATGATAGAAATTTGAATGAGGGAATTTCACAAGTATCCATCGCTGCTTCTCAGCATTAAAGGATATGTCATCGAATGTTATTTCATAAACTTTAATGTGCTTACTCTAAAAGACAGAAAGGGAATGTACAATGAAAATGGTTTTTGTAACAAAAGGTGAAGATTTCTGTTCATCAAAAATACTGAAATCTGAGTTTAGAGAGAGAAGCAGCTATGAGATAATTTTTATACAACATATGAAACAAAAGTTTTACTTTGTGAGGTCATATTTTTTTAATTTTTTATATTTTATTTATTTATTTATTTATTTATTTATTTATTTATTTATGTGTATGAATGTACTGTCTGCATGTAGGTCTGTGCACCCGTGTCGTGCAATGCCACGGAGGTCAGAAGAGGGTATCGGATTCCCCTGGAACTGGAGTTCTCCTGGAATTGGAGTTATAGACGGTTCTCAGCCATCTGTAACTCCAATGTGGGTGCTGGGGATCGAACCTGGGTCCTCTGTAAGAGCAGTCGGTGCTCTTAACTGCCAGGCCATCTCTCCAGCCCCGAGAAGGTCATATTTTTAAGAAACAAAATATTAACTACAAAATAGAAAATAAACAAAGCATGCAGGTGCTATTCATAAGAGAAGAAAAAGTGTTGATAAGATCTTTAATCCATGTAGGAATTTTGTGAAAAAGAGAATATTTACTATCACATGGATTTTTTCTAATAGTTTCTTATTTTTAATTAATATTCCAATGCAAATCTAATTTTGAACAAACATGATTTTTACACCATCAAAGACTGAAATCCATCTCTAAATTGGAGCTCTTCTGTGACGGATATATGTTTTCTAGAAAACATCCCTTGAAATCAAATGTGGATATGATCATAAATTAAGAACTGTTCATACACTAAATTGTTTATCAAAGTACATGGAGGAAATTGTTTCTGCTTTTTTCCAATCTGATCATAATTATTTTTCTCTTCCTGTTTCTGAATTTTGATTTATTACTAGGAGTTTTATTCTTTTCATCGATCCTAAAAATTCTGTTTAACATTTCAGACCAGCTGAAGGACTGGAAACTGCTTAACATTTGAATCCTCAGGCCACAACAGGAGATCTGGGTGGGCCTTTGGGGTGATTCTGCTTGTCTATGACTCCAGGTGTTTGTCCTCACTCATTCTTCTTCCACCTGTCAAAACTTAAACATTAGTGCTCTTTGTGAGTTGTCAGTCACTCATATGGTTTCACAGCAATGGTGACAGCATGCACAAGTCTTAAGAAGCTCGAATCAGGGGCTGGAGAGATGGCCTAGCGGCTAAGAGCGCCGACCGCTCTTACAGAGAACCCGGGTTCAATCCCCAGCACCCACATGGCGGCCGAGAACCATCTGAAACTCCAATTCCAGGAGAACTCCAGTTCCAGGGGGATCCAACACCCTCTTCTGACATGCATTGCATGATATGGGTGCGCACACCTGCATGCAGACAGTACATTCATACACATACAGAAATTAAAAAAATAAAATAAAATAAAAGCTTGAATCAGACAAAATCTCAGCATAGACATGGGGAAGTAGATAAGAAATCCCAACCCAACTTTTGGCAATTGATGGCTGATGGGAGGGGGACAGACAGTGCCTTGCATGAACAGGATGTTTGGTACGGCCAGTGGATGGACCTACACTAAAACCATTGGGTGACACATCAAACAATAAGGGCAATTCTCATACAATTTAATTTGATGGCATTTATATACCCTCCCTTATCCATACCTCTCCCCAAGGCCCTCTGCCAAATTTAATATCTATCTATATATCTATGTATCTGTGTATCTATGTATCTATCTATCTATTTATCATGTATATTTATCTATCTTTATCTGTCATTACCTATCTATCTATCTACCTAATCTATCTAATCATCTATCTATCTATCTATCTATCTATCTATCTATCTATCTATCTATCTAACTAATAAAGCCTGTAGAGCCTGATTTGTGTCTACAAATGTCCTTCAGTGTGGTAATCCACCACCACTGGCTTTTATAATCCTTCCTCTTCTTCCAAAATGATCTCTAAGCCTTGTGCAGCAGAAGTTTGATATAGGTGTCCTATTCAGAGATAAGGTCTCTGCTGTTCTTGTTCACTGCATGTAGGCCAGTTGTGGGTTTCTATGTTAATCACCATCTGTTGCAAAAGGAAATTTCTCTGGTAAGAGCTGTGAGATGCATTAATCTATGGCTATAAAAACAAGTCATTGAGTCAATTTAATATGATAAGTATTTATTAGAAAACTATTTTTAGGCTTTCCTCTATGTCCTGTGTGACCTGTTTAGCTTTTGGTCCCTAAGCCTGATATCAGTGTCTGGTATGGTCCATCCTAGAAAGTAGGCCCCTAATCCAATGGGTTGCTTCCATAAAATTTGTGCCACTGTTATACAGGTGGGCATAACTTACCATGGTAGTTGTTATTGTAGTTCACTCATAACAAAGTTCAAATATCTTTTCATCTATTATTAGTGATTTTGAAAAGTTAATTCTAAATTGTATGTAGAAGAATACTAAAACTAGTCAAAACACTTATGCAAGTCAAGGAAATTAAGACTCGCCATGGCAAAAGCCCATAGTTTGATTTTTTTTAATCAAAACGGTGTTTGATTAGAATAGTGATCAACAAATAGAAAAGGTTCACAGTAGACAGAGTTTTTAAAATACTCACATTTATTCAAGAAAACCAGATAAGAAAAATGTAACATTAATTGTGGAGGAAATAAATCATACATAAGGCTGGGTCAAATAATTATATATTTGAAAGATCAATTAGATCTCTCCTATAGACTTGCCTGAAAATACATTTCTGATTTCAAGCCATGTGTTCAGCATAAAAACTCAAGACAGCTAGAAAAATTAGAGTAAAATAACTTTCATCCTTTGAGGTAGGGAAGAATTCTTAAGATGCAGAAGAATATTTCTTAATAAAATATTGAATGATGTGCATATATGAAACTTTAAAATGTCTGTACAGAAAAGATACCTTAAACAAATAAATAAAAACCAAGCCACTGTCAAGAGCATAAATGTTCATAGGAAATGGAGATCTCATGCTAAGTATTCATAATATACAAGTTTATTGGGCACAACAGCCTGCAAATTGGTTTTACATGAAGGATGCTTGTACTCATGGATTATCACTTATAGCTAAAAAATGGAAAAAAAAACTGAGAGAAATATGTAGGACAGTTATGGCAGAATGCATGATCTCAGTTGGGGTGGGGGTGGGAGGGAAGGGAAAGGGAAATATGCCTGAACTGAATTGGAAAATGATGTATGAAATGCACAAAGCATCAATAAAAAAATGTTAAATAAAAAAATTAAATAAATAAATAAATAAATAAATAAATAAATAAAATACAAGTCATAGAAAGACCAAAAGAAAGAGGGGCAAGCTTGTAGATGACTGAACCACAAATGTTGGAAAACTAGCTTAAAACTGTTAAAAAAAGAAACATTATTCTTTCCAAAATAAGTAGAAATATTAGATATTTAGAAATAACACTGTTTTCTGATAATTGGTTTAAATTAATTAATTATACCAATTAAGTGATGATTACAAAATTATAAATACAAATGACAAAAACTCAAATGATAAAATGGTAGAAATTTAATAAGGGTAAAATGTAGAGCTGTGCTATTTTACTTATTAAAATGAAAAATAGATACGTATATAAACTTTAGGTGAGTTTTCAGTGTCTTAAACATTCACATGCCTTTAAAAAATGCACAAGTTAGCTGGGCGTGGTGGCGCATGCCTTTAATCCTAGCACTTGGGAGGCAGAGGCAGGCGGAGCTTTGTGAGTTCAAGGCCAGCCTGGTCTACAAGGTGAGTTCTAGGACAGCTGGGGTTACAGGAAGACCCTGTCTCAAAAAGACAAAAAAAAAAAATGCACAAGTTAATAAAATATTCAGGAACGAGTATTGCCGATATGCCAATGTACTGACATACTGATAGAATTATATACCACAATTGTGTTAAAGTTCTAAATTTTATGTGTGAAAAATGGAACAATAAGAAATATCTCATCATAATTGGTAATGGTGAAAATAAATTAGAAAATAAAATGGCAAAAATAGTATGAAAAGATTCTGTCCATATATTGAACGAGTGTTGTGTATCAGCTTAGTATCAATATAATATCAGCTCAGCATGTATTATAGTATGATTCTATCTACAGTGTGTAGATAGGAATAATGGCTTATGGGCTTTCTTTGTCATTTTATATTTTATTCCATTTTCCCCATAGGTTATATCTATGATTCAAAAGCAAAAAGAACTTGCTTCTATTTAGGTGAGTCACAATCTAAACATTTCCCCACATCATTGACAATACAAATAGTGCACAACTCTCTGTATATCCATCTCACCATCTATATTTGCATCTATTTCTTAATCCAAGGTATACATTATATATAATTATCTTTTAATGCAATATAAGCCTCATATTCTGTTCTCTGTAAAGCCTAGGATTTTTCATGCCTCTACACATTAAATTCTGCTTCAAAGTTATCCTGTACACTGAAAATAAATTTTAAATACTCATAAGGAAAAAAATAGATGCCTCTTTAAGAAAATATTCAAGTATACAAGAAGTTTGTTATTAATAATTTTTTACAGTTACATGGAATGTAAAATAGGTCTATATATAAACTCTTCTTTTATGTGAAATCTAAAGGGATTTTGTCTGGAGAGAGGATTGACATTCTGATAGGTTGTTAAGGTACATGAAGTTCCTCGATTGGGAAATAGGGAACCATGCTGTTTACTTGATCTTTAAGCATTCACTAGCATAACAGCATTCTATATGGACAGTATTTCTAATGCCTGAACATCTATAAAAGTAGTTAATTTTCTTCCTCTAGTCATGCCAACATAAAACCAAGGGACATGCATCATGGGAGGTATGAAAATGGAGAAATTCATGGTTTTTGAAAATCAGTGGGTTAAAGGGATAAAAATAATGAAACTTGGTTGTAAAATTAAAGCATTTTAGGGAGGTAGTGATTATGATAGTTAATCTTGATTGTCAATTTGATGAAATTAATGTTTTATGTGTGTGAGTGTATTGCCTGCATATATGTAAATGCACCCAAGTCACACAATGCCCACGGAAGTCAGAAGAGATCATCTAATCACCTGGAACTGGAGCTACTGACAGGTGTCAGCTGCCATGTGGGTGCTGAGAGGGTCCTGTGCAATAGAAGTCAGTGTTCTTAACCCAGGAGTCATTTCTCCAGCCCTAATTTGATGAAATTATGAATCACCATGGAAACAAATCTCTGGCACATCTATGATGTATGAGGGGTTATTCTAGATCAAGCTAATTAAGACGGAAAGACCTACTCTAAGTGTGGGCAGTACCATTCCATAGACTGGGTCCCCAACTGAACAAAAAGGAGAAAGCAAGCAAAGCATAAATGACCATTATTATGTGTCTTGAATGTGGATGCCATGAGACCAGCTGCTTTAGGTTCCCACCACCATGACTTCCCCACCGTGATGGACTGGACCCTGGAACTGAGAGCCAGAATACACCCTTCCTTGGGCTGTTTAGGCACGTGTTTTGTTGAAGCAGTGAGGGAAGTAATTAACACAGTGGTCATGAGTTATAAAGGACAGGGTTATGATTTGAAATTCTGAACATATACACATTGAAGTTCATAGTCAGAGTACAAGATGACTGTTTTTTTTCTTGGACTGATCAGAAATTTTGCTAAAGTTTTTTTTTAATTTCATCTAGTTTATATGTGATAGAATGAGTGTGTATGTATGTATGTGTGTGTATAGTTTAGTTCTTTTATCCCATCCCTCTTCATCTTTTTATTTATTCTTTATATGCTACTATGATTGGTACTTAAAGCTTGCAAATACTAGGGCTGGAGACATGGTTCTATGGCTGAGAGCACTAGCTGCTCATGCAGAGTACCACAGTTAAGTTCCCAGCACTCACAGAACACCTAATAGCCATCCATAACTCCAGTTCAAGGAGATCCTGTGTCCTCTTCTCTTCTCCGTGGGCATTGCACACACATCATGCACTTAAATACATAAAGGAAAAATACTCATACATATAAAATAACTTGCAAATGCTAATAGAAGAGAAGAATAGGATACACATATAAAGGCATATCTATTTGGGGAGAAGAAAGGATGTATAGGGCATTTTACTCTATAAGGGAAATTATTTATAGTTCTTCTAGTAATAAGTCTTCTCATACACATTATAAAGGGCTTAACATATATACACTGCTAATGTTCTATTTGTTCTGAGTTAACCTTTGATCAGAGAGTGGTTAGGAAAAAAAAACACAAAAGCCTGGGTTTAAGTGGCCTGGAGACTATGTAAGCCCTGCTCCACAGACAATACTGAAGGAAAAGAATATCAGCCTGAAATAAAGCACCAGAATTATGACTATCAGAGACAAGGCTGACCACCTCACCAGAGAGAGAAGAAATTTTGGAATGTTTTGCTATCCTTTTCAGAATCCCTATGCAGTCTGCTAGCTGGGCATGGGACAGGGAACTCTGATCTTTTGGAATATAAGTCCTCTTACTGCATTGATCCTCTTCTCTCTGTATATAGTACAACTTAACCATCCAGGTTACATCTATGGTCCTTCCTGTTTGTGATGATAGGCAGGATGAACTCTGATATTCCAGGTACATATGCAGTGTGGTGGTGTGTAAGGACTTTAGGGGGAATTTGGTGTCCTGATCAGAGAAGTAAACACATTGCTATCTCTCAGTTTATTTGAGAAGATAGCAGAATGCTGTGTGTAATCAGAGTGACACAACACTGTGGAGCATATTGTTTAGGACTGATCCACGCCCATATACTTAGTGAATATTTCCTACCAGTCACAATTCCAAATGTCACTTTCCTTTCTCCTCTGTTCTTCCTCCCATTCCCCTACTTCTCCTCCTCCCTCTTCCCTATTACTTATCCGTCTGCAGGTTCTTCCTCTTCCTCCAGTAGCTACTTACGTTCTCTACTCTAACAGGGATACTTGTATGGTGGTAAGACAGGACTAAATGATTCCCAGGATTATTCCTGTTACCACAGATAAACTCAAATGGAGCATGAGCAAAACCTTAACACTAATTAATTCATTAAATGATTTACTGAAAACTTAAATATATAACCCTAGAGGAGAAAGAAACATGGGAGATTTTATCTTTGCCAAGAAATGAAAAAACTAACGGAAATAAAAGCAATATGAAATTATGATATGCATATGCATCATTCTATATAGTAATTAGGCAAACATAGATACTAGATACCAATGACAGTAATTAGCATTGCTTTAATGTAAACATGCATTTTCCAGTTCAGAAAACAAACCTTTCCTAATATCAATGGCCATCGGTGAGGTGATTCACTTTTTCTATGATGCTGTGTACATAAGGAAAGAGTCTCTCATATTCCTGTGCATAAGATGCCTTGTTCATAATGACAAAGGTCCTGGGTCTGAAGTCTCAGCAGCTCCAAGTCCTCTGTGTATGCCTAAAGGGGTTGAGGAAAGGAACTGTTCAGTGAACTCAGCTGGGAAGGTGATGGAGGACATACTCTGCTCCCTGTACATCACATATACAGTATCGTAGGGCTGATGGCCTTGAGATTGCAATGTTGACTCATTTGTTCTGAAAATGACAAATGACATCTCTCTTCATAGGTCAAAATAAAGAATTAAGAGAGAAGAAAGGTCATAATTGATTATCTGTAAATTTTATGGCAATCTATGCCAGAGAATAAGTTATAAACAGCTTAACTATGAAAAAAAATCTTGCCAGAGAAAAATGCATGATAAAATAAGTGTCTGTGAAATGCCCAACTCTACGTGACACATCTACAATGGAACCTCCACATTTAAAGCTCACAGAACATAGTAGAACAAGGTTTAGAGAGAATACTAATGAATCCCTCAATTCTTATCAATGAAGCTCTCTTATGGAACAGAGGGCTAGGAATACAAAACACAACAAATGATCAAAAAAATGAGAATATGAGTCTTCAGAGTGCGGGCCCTTGTACATGACTCCAATATTAAACTCCACCCACCCAGGGCTCAGGGACCATTATAGAAGAGGGAGAAGATAGATTGTAAAATCTGGGGGAGGAGCAGGGCTGGAGAGATGGCCTAGCGATTAAGAGCACCGACTGCTCTTGCAGAGGACCTGGGTTCGATCCCCAGCACCCACATGGTGGCTGAGAACTGTCTGTAACTCCAATTCCAGGAGAACTCCAGTTCCAGGGGAATCCTAGACCCTCTTCTGACCTCTGCGGCATTGCATGACATGGGTTGCACAAACCTACATGCAGACAGTACATTCATACACATACAAAAATAAATAAAATTTTTTTTAAAAAGATCAAGGCATACAGCCAACATTAAAAAAAAAACCTGGGGAAGGAGGTACATAAGCATATGGAAAGAGAGTCTTAAAGGTTCCTGGAACCTTGCTCATATGAATCTATAGCAATGATGTCAGCATGCACATGGCCCATGCAAACTCAAGCAGACAAACCCAAGCAAAGAACCTTAGAAATAGGCAGCAGGACCCAATCTTAGCTGAAAGACTATTGGCAGCTGATTACTACTGAGTGAGGGAGAGCTGATCTTCTTTAAGGGAGTGACTCTAGACAGACTGACTAGACATCAGTGGATGAACTTGCACTGGGTGATGTCTAGGTACACTAACTTGACTCATGAGGCTTTAATATAAATGACAGCATTCATGGAATATGTTGGAGAAAGCTGTGGATTGGGTCAGGGTATAAGGATGATTAAGGTGTTTTATATGAAATGCACAAAAATTCAATAAAAATATATAGGAAAAGAAAAATGGCTAACAGAAATTTGGAAACTGACATAAAGTAGTGTGTTCAAATGTAATTGTACGTAGTAATAATAGAGGTACTTCATTAAAATTCAATTTTCTGAACTTCTTTCAAGGGAATATGCTCACACACAATAGGTTGTGGTCATACTAATAAAAGTAGTATTGGCTTTTGGAATATGTTTCAAGAGGGAGGACAGACTTCTCTGTCCTAGGCTAAGCTCCCAGATCTTCAAGAAGAGGTAATTGCCAAGTCAGTTTGTATCAGATGTCCTTTGCAGCTCCCAATAACAGTTAGTACACACGTGGTTGCAGCTAGTATGTGTTGCTGGGCCTTTGACAAGATAACTTGGTTGCACCTGCAGAAAGATGGTAAGGGTATATTTTTAAATTTTCTTTTGCTTCATTCTCACTGCACAGAAAGATGTTTAAAAGTTTATGCATCGCAGGGCGTGGTGGCTCATGCCTTTAATCCTAGCACTTGGAAGGCAGAGGAAGATGGATCTCTGTGAGTTCAAGCCCAGCCTGGTCTACATAGCGAGCTCCAGGCCAGCTGGGACTTTTGGAGACCCTGTCTCAAAAAAATACCCAAAAATGTTTATGCATCAAGTGGGTGTGCCCATTCAAAGTATCAATTTCTGATTTTAAAATTAATTCCCACCAATTCGCCATTGCTTGCTGATGCATGGAGTTCCATTATGAAGCAGAGTTTCAAATTCCATTTTCCATTTCTAAAACCAAAATTTAAAAGCTTACATTTCAAATTCCCATGGAAGGGATTTACACTCCAAAGTTGTTTAATGTACACAGATTCACAGTAGAATCTGTCCTCCTCATAGGAACTAAAATGTCCTAATAAAGATATGCTGTATCCCTAAAGGATGGGCTAGAGCCCAGTAATAAAGAGAGAAATAAGAATCTGGCAAATCCCAAAGACAAGAAATACTTATAAATTATCTCCACTCTCAAGGAAGAGAGAAGTGCTTCTGGGTTGAATGATGAAAGGAACCAGAACACAGCTGTTTTTCTCACTGGAGAAGAAAGGGAAACCCAGATGGATCTGTGTGCACAAATGTCCAAGGTATTGGAACAGATAAGAAGCTGGTGCAGATCAGATAAACTGCTAATGGAAAGACTCCAAGCCTGAAATGCAAGGACAAGCCAGACATAAACCTCCCAAGCAGAAGCTATGCTGGAAAGTAAGGTAGTACATAGTACACACACTAATGGAACGAGAGAGAGAGAGAGAGAGAGAGAGAGAGAGAGAGAGAGAGAGAGAGAGAGAGAGAGAAACTTTATAAGGTATTTTAGGATGATTCCAAAAGTTATATGAACATTCATTTAAATGTTTTCATTTAGCAATCCAGTTCGCCCTAAGGCTTTTTGGTATAGTCTTCTTTATATTGCATGCACTTTGTTGTCATCAAATTTTGATCCTTAAATGTAGCATCATATATTTCCCTGATTTTAAGACATAATTAATCCTAAAAGCCATCACTGATTTCATACTGGCTTCTGAGAAATGGAACAAAGGGAACTCAGTGCATACCATGTAGACACAGATATACAGGTATGTAGTGAAATATTAAGCGAATTGAAGAGAAATATCATATTTCTTTTTTTTTTTTTTTTTTTTGGTCTTTTCGAGACAGGGTCTCCCTGTAGCCCCAGCTGTCTTGGAACTCACTCTGTAGACCAGGCTGGCCTTGAACTCACAAAGATCCGCCTGCCTCTGCCTCCCAAGTGCTAGGATTCAGTCTGGCTCTTTGCTAACCTCCCTCTCTGTAGAGTATTGAGCTTTCCAGTTACACAATGCCTCGAGGGAAGACATCAGAAAGGGATAACACCTGCTAGGAAGGCAAGCTAACAAGTTTGGAGGCATTGAGTAAGCACTTTGTGGTTAGCCTCCCCTTTACATACCTATTAAACAATGAAAACCTTTGGCCCAGTTAAGCAAAGCCCATTATGGAAATCTAGTAGAGAGGACTGCATTCAGTCCTATTGAACAGCAGAGGTATTTTAAAACAACCTCTTTCAAGACATTCCTTGAACGTTTGCAGTCATAGTTAGAAATTCAGATGAGTCAGGAACATAGTCTCATTATAGTCCAAGGAGGAAGGGTGTATAGTTGTTTTGTCCAAGGCAAAAAGTAGTTGCTTGCAAGGCCTGCTTCTGTCAACACAAAAGTATCTGTTCATGAACAAATGAAATAGAGTTCAACTAGAAAATGTCTAGGATCACTGTGTGGGAAATGATACCTATGTTCTAAGATTAATGGGAATCTGAAGCACTTTGTTAAAGCTTTACTATTAATCCTTAAGAAATGTAGGGATTTTGCTGACTGTGGTTCAATTGTGGTGCTTAAAAAAAATTCTCCCTCATTTCTGAATGTAATGATGATGAAATTGTGATGGTCCTTAGGGGTAGGCCAGAAGACTCTCTTTGTCTGATGCTCCAGAGCTCAGACCAGGCCTGAGCTTCCCTTTTAAAGGACAAGAATTTCCACAGGGACCAGTTAGCTGACTCTCCTGTTAAGAGTCATTTCATCTTGTAAATTGGTACCTCTGTTTCAGTTCAGTTTTCCCCTTCATTTTCCAAGTAAAAGTAAGAGCTCAGTGGCTTCTTTTGGCACCTGCCTTCAATGAGTCAGGCATGGCACTGGTGGAAGGGACTGGAGCACGTTAGAACCTACCAAGTGTGGAAGGAAATTCTAAAAAAACAGCTGATAAATATTCCATTCATCCAGGTGTGGTGGCGCACCCAGGTGTGGTGGGTTTCTATGAGATTGAGGCCAGTCTGATCTATATAGCAAGTTCCAGATGAGCTGGGGTTTACAGGGAAGCCTTGTCTTCAAAACGAAACAAAAAATATCACTCCTTTAACTTCCTACATTTAGCTATGCAGTGTACAAATTCTATTTTTTTATTTATTTACTTTTATTTATTTTTGTATGTGTATGAGTGTACCGTCTGCATGTAGGTTTGTGCACCCGTGTCGTGCAATGCCGCGGAGGTCAGAAGAGGGTCTCAGATTCCCTTGGAACTGGAGTTCTCCTGGAATTGGAGTTAAAGACGGTTCTTAGCTGCCATGTGGGTGCTGGGGATCGAACCTAGGTCCTCTGCAAGAGCAGTTGGTGCTCTTAACTGCTAGGCTATCTCTCCAGCCCCACAAATTTTAAATATTTATTTCATCTCTGTGATTGTCTATAGCAGACAAAATTGTCTTTATGTTGAAAAATATCATGAATTTGCAGAATAAAATAAAGATAAAATGTCCTATGAATTATAATCTGTGAACCCTGTGATTGTGACTGTATATGACTGGCTGTTCTTTAATATTTCCAAGTTGAGCATGGCTTTGTCTGAAGACCAGAGAGTGCAGCTGAGAATTGTTTGGGGTCTTTGTTCTTTAAGTGATTTGACCTAGATGTTTGTTGGGATTTAAGAAAGTTCTGTAAACATCTAGAACCAATATAGCTCCTGTAATAGTAACAAATCTGTGTAGGCTGAGCCAGATGCTGGCCGCAAGACTCCACACTTGCCTTCCTGCGTGTGGTGTGTAGTTCAGAGGACAAGTGGATTGACCTGGAAGGGAATTAACACCAGGTATGGATGCTAATCATTAGTGAGACCAATCAACTTTCATTTTATAAATGGAGCAACTTTTAAGGCAAATCCCCCAAACATGCTTTTTCAGGTTCTCAACGTTCCAAGAAGCAGAGATTTTTTCGGGAGACTAATGCAGAATTTTGTTCTTCGACCAAGAATGAGGAAGAAAAACAAAATCACTCATTTTTTTCATGTTATTGATGGAGAGAGAGAGAGAGAGAGAGAGAGAGAGACACTCACACTCTTGAAGAAGGTGGTTCACTATTGCTATGCCTGGAGATTCTTACCTCTGTCCACAAGTTTCCAGGGCCCCCTCCAGTCTTAAAGCTAGCTCAGATTTCTGTTCGTTGCTCCCATATCTTACTTAAAGAATCTAACATTATTCTACATTATTATTTACTGATTCAGTTATTCACCAAATAATGATTTATCAAGTTTCTAGAGTTTGATAGACCAGCTCTTACTTAATGTGCATACATCCATGTTACTTTAAGAAGAATAATGTATACTGCTTTGAAGGGTGTATATTCTTAAATGGAAAACTTGATACTAGCATATGTTATGAAATAGAATATGTGATTCAGAAGTAAGGTGAAGTTTGTGTAGAAACTCTGAGAATGTGGAAGAGGAATAGCCTTTGGCATGGATGTAATAATAATACAAAGAATATAGAGGAAATAAGTTGTCTGAGTCAAGAGGAAGATTTACATGGTACTTACAGGGCACTATGCTAGATAGCTTTTGTTGTCAACTTGACAACTGGAAAGAGGGAACTTCACTTGGGAATTTGCTTTGCTGGATTTGCCTACAGACATATTTGTGAGGCATTTCCTTAATTGTTGAGCAATGTGGCCATGGGCAGGTGGCACTGGGCACTGGCCAGAGGAGTAAACCAATAAGCACCCTTCTTCCACATCCTGTGCTTAAGTTCCTGCATCCATGTTCTGTGTTCCTGGCCTGTGTTCCTGCACTAACTTCCTTTAGTGGTGGACTGTCGCTTGGAAACAGTAAGATTAAATATACATTTTCCTCCCCAGGTTGGTTTTGGTCAGTGTTTATCAAAGCAACAGAAAACTAAGCTAGAATGAGTGTGGTTTGAGCAAAGGTACATTCATATGAAACCTGTATCATTTAACTACAAACAAAAAAAGTTATGTTTACTTAACAGCAGACATCCTATTATGATGAAACTAATGAATAAACCCTTTTAAATCAAAGAAAGAAGTATGAAATATGTTGTGTTTTGGAGGAAATTAGCATAGATTAATGTGAAATGAAGGGGATGCCCAATTTCCTCACTTACTCAGGACAACATTGAATGAACATATTCTTTGGACTATCTGAAAAGCAATTCTTTCATCCTTAACACAAACCTGACTGACAAGTTCCTCTACCTGTGGATTTCATAGCAAATACACTATCACATGGCTTGTGGCAAGTAAATTTGAGTTCATTTATTTATCCTCTTTTACCCAAATAAGTTCTTACAGAGAACTTGCTATATGCTAAGTAGAATTTTAAGCTCTGGGCATTTCATAATAATAAACAGAGAGAAAAGTATCTTTCCTGAAGGAATAATTCCCATTAAAAATTAATAAACAATAAATTGATATAAACACATTAAAATATAATTTAAGAAAGCGCATGTTTAAAGAAAAATATTGCCCTGAAATGTTTATAATTGGAGTATTTTGAATAGGGATCTGTTGAAGCCCCCTATAAATAATTAAGATTTGAAGAGGGCTCTGAATGGAGTGGGGTACCCCATGAAGACTGGGGGGGGTGTTAACTGCATGCAGAAGAACTAGCAAAGGAGGTCACATGGGGCTTATAGATCATAATTTTAGAAGATAATAGTCTAAAATGGCAAAAAAAAATCAGCCTGTGAAGGATTGGTTGGTTGTTTTTTATAGTGCGAGAAGATCCCTCTGTTGTGTGAAAGGAAAAAGCTTAAGTAGTTAAGAAGCCCTTATGAAAATCCAAGTAAGAGAGAGAAGGGTGGCACACCTGGGCAAGAATGAGAAGAGCGTTGCAGGAAACTCTTGGGGGTTACATGCAGAGAATTTCCGATATTCCTAAATAGGCCCCTAGCCTCCAGGAACCGGATTAGAAGGAGCAGGAAGTGACAACCCTCACCCCTGGGACACCTTGTCTTTTGCAAACTTCACTTTATTTCTCCAAGGTTACAGGTTTATATAGGGAAAAAGCCGGCAGACTTAGAAAGCGTGTGAAGGAGGCAAGGTTCCAAGAAAAAGTAAAAAAAAAAAAAAGGACCAGGTGTCGCAATTACAGAGAAGTTGGGACAGAGGGGGGTTTTACACAGAGGTCCTGTATTAGGCAGATTATAATTGAAGGTCACTGCCAAATATGTTTCTTCCCAGAACAAGGGTCTTTTAGTACTCTGGTAGCCAGCTGGTCTCAGGGTTTGCCACCTACCATGGTTCTGAGGCCCCTGAGCTCCACTTACCCCAAGTCAATTCATCCTAGTCAGCAACAGTTATGCCAAGAAGAATTGCTAATTGGTTGGGATGTGAGGGGCGAGGGAAAGAGAAATTCTGTACACTTTTGGCCTAACCACTAGAATGATGGTGGAAATATTTACTGAAATCCAGGAAAACTAGACTGTCATGAGCCAAGCGTTGTGGTTTGAATAGAAATGTCCCCAATAGACTCAAGTATTTAAACACTTGCTCTCCAGTTGGTCGTGCTGTTGGAGGAGGTTATGGAACTTAAGGAGGTATTGCCTTGCTGGAGGAAGTACATCAGTAAGGCAGCCTTTGAGGGTTGGTAGCCTCACCCCACTTCCAGCTCTCGCATTCTCTGCTTCCACTGTGTATTGAGATGTGATCTCCCAGTCTCCTGGTCTAGCTGTCTGCTGCAATGCCTCTCCCAATATTATATGTTCCCTCTGGAATAGTAAGACAAAATAAATTCTTCTATACCTTGATTTTGGTCATGGTATTTTTCCACAGCAAGAGAAAGTAACTAATATGCTAGATGAAGATTATATTTTAAGAAAGGTCTGTGGTCTCCAGTGCTGCAGAAGAAACTGGAAATACATAACCAAGCATGGCCATTCAGATGCAGCTAGTGATTTTGACAAGGCTTTGGGTGATGTTGACAGAATGATGGGTGGAAATAAAGTGGAGTTGATTAAGAAAGCCATATGAGATAAGGAAGGAAAACATTACATGAACCACTCTTAGAGTTTTGCCTTTAGATAACTGAGGTCTCCAGGTAGACAAATCGGGGTGGGTAAGGCACTCTTTTAGATGAACTATAACACCATATAGAGCAGTGTGCTATTGAGTAAACAACCAGAACCCGTGGAATGGGGAACTTGAAAATGTGGAAGAATAAGAGGATGGACACAGTAGCAGTCAGAAAAAAGCCTCAAGATGGGGTGCAATGTCCTCTTGTATTTATTTTTGGTGGCACCTGAGAAGGTACAGCCACTGTAACAGGAAGGGAGGCAGAGAGCTAGAAGAGAGGGTCATGGACTGAGAGGTAAGAAACTGAAGTCTTTCTCTTGTTATTCAATGCTTATCTGACTGAGATTCTGAAACATTTACTCTGGAGAGAACCAAAGAAATGAGCATAAGCAATGTAGTCAAGAGAAAGGCTCCCAGGCACATGGGAGCCCTGTGTGAAACCCAGCTACAGTTCCTGGAAAACTGGAGCAGATGGGACCAGGCAGTCAGGCGTCCTCCAGAGAGCACGATGGAGGGTTACTGGGGAACTCTTTTTAAGTAAAGGCTGACGCTGAGCCTGAGGCTGATTCACCATCTGCCGACAGGCTCTGCTGTGACATCCAAAGAGCAACTTTCCCAGGTCTGCAGGAGATGAGACGCTATCCCCAGAAAGTGTGTATGGGTGTGTGCACTTGAACCCACGGGATCTGCGTGGGGAAAGCCCAAGGCAAAGGGAGAAGGACATGAGATCTTCAAGTTACAGTTTCTTCCTTTTTCAAACTTAGGTGTGATTTGGGCCAAAAGAATCTCTGTACTTTTGGTCTCTGTGAAAGTAAGTAAATAAATAAATAATAAATAAGGAAGTGGGGTATGGCGAACTGCCCTGTGAAAGATGCAACAGGGCCTCTCATTGTCCTTTTCAGTTGCCAGCTCCAGGTGTCAACCTCCATTCTTATTAAGTTTTAATTTTTTAAGAAAATTACTTCTACTGACATTTATAGTGTATGATTCAATATTTTAATACATGTATGCAATGTGTAATGTGATCAGATCAAGTAGTCTGGCATGTCTATTGTTTCTCTTTTGATGGAACATTGAAATCTTCCTACTAGCTATTGTGGAGTACACAGTGAGTTGGTGTCAATCCCATTTACCCTGCTGTGCTATAGAACATTAGAAGTTTCAAGCCAGGCGTGGTGGCACACGCCTTTAATCCTAGCACTCGGGTGGCAGAAGCAGTCGGATCTTTGTGAGTTCAAGGCCAGCCGGGTCTACAGAGTGACTTCCAGGACAGTGGGGGCTACAGGGGGACCCTGTTTTGAAAAGACCAAAAAAAAAAAAAAAAAAAAATAAGAGTTTTCTCCATCCTACCCAATGGAGCCTTGTGCCTACTGACCGCCCTCTCTCCACCTCGCTGCCACCCTGCCTAGCCTTTAGTGACTACTCTGCTACCTTCTACTTCTACTGGAACAACTTTTTCAATTTCTACATAGAAGGGCAAACATGTGTCCACACCTGGTCTTACCTGTCCCTTAGGCAACATATTACAGAATATAACAGAGCTGCTGGGCTTGTAGAAATCAACCATGCTAAACCACACAGAATAGCACTGAGAGCAACAGTCATCATTATGACAGCCCTGCTAATGCAGAACAATGGAACCAAGAGGTAGAGACCGTCATTTCAGAGGATGTTTACTGCAGTGAGTGTGGCATATCCTTGAGAGGAACACAAAGAAAGCTTCTGCCACTCTGAAGGGTGAAAGCTGTTCTAAGCACTCCAAAAGAATTGGTGGAAGTGCTTCCACAATATTCATTGGCCATGTCACCCCGGACAAATCCTTGTGAAAAGTGGGAATCCTGTGTACAATTGTAAAAATCCTATATTCATGTCTCTCCAAACCATTGTCATATGATACACTTTATTTGATGTGGTTTATGCTGACATAATATTTTTTTTCTGTTGCAAATTGTTCTAATTAAGAGAGTGCAGAGCAAAGGACAAACATACAGAAAAAAATGTCCCTTGAAGGGCATTTTTCCATAAAATCGTTTACTTAGGACTCTGTCACATACACAGAATTGTTTGTTTTTATGTTGCGTTGAGCCAAGATGAATCTTCATTACATTGAAAATAGGTGCAACTCCAGAGGTTCTAAGGTTAAGCTCTCTAAGTTCTCTGTGCTAAGCTCTTAGTTCCCAGATCAAATGAAACAAGGCTAGATAAAGCACAGAACTTCCCCAGTTAAGATGTGAAGGTTTTCTATGAGAAAGTAGAACTTCATTTTCTTCAAGTACTAAAGGGTTTTCCTCTTGTTCAATTTTATTATTTTATTTTTAACTCTGTCATGAATTTCTTTTGAAGACAAGTGAAGTGTTGGAAGAAAAGATCAATAATTTTATGCTTGCAGCATTTTATTGATCAGCTTTCTTCTTTTTCTAATTTTTTATTTGTCCAAAGGAGGAGAAAATGTAGGAAATAGGTTAAAAAGGAGAAGGCATGATTTTCCTGTACAGTCCTTTATTCCTTTCTAAAGCATAGTTCAAACAAAACTCTCCTGCCAAAGCAGTTAGTGATGGCAAAAATCAAAGCCTTTCCTCACCTTGTTGGTGAAAGCACACACCTGACTGTTGGGTCCAAAGAACTGGCTTTCATTATAGAGTAGGCCAGGGGTTTGTTAACTTCAGAACGCTCTGACAGAGGGGAATGCCAACTTCAACTCTTTCCAAGTTTCCACACCATTTAATGCTCCAATATATAACAGCACTTTTTGAAGAGACAAGGGTGCAATTATTGCCTTATTAGGAAGGACTGTGTTACCATCTTTGAAGCTGTTTAAGGACAGAAATATTGAAAGAAGTTTATTGTAATGGCTTTGCTACCTATGAATTTCCTTGTATGTCACTACCCACCCAAAGTACCATATACATTTTATCTTTAATGACCATGGAAAAATCCCTGATAACAACCTCCATGCTTGTGAAATCAATGACACAGACATTCTTCGCTCTCTTTGCTAAATTTAGAAAAGCTTTCAGCAGCTTTTATTGAGGTCTACTGTATAAAGGACGATTGTAGATTCCTTGTATATAGTAGTACATCCTTGAACAAACATGGATTTCCTGTAGAGCTTACATTATAGAAAGGCAGACAATGAAAGATACTGTACCTGAACATTATGAATGGGATGCCTAAACAATTTTCACCTAATCTGTTTGCAGAATATATAAACCATTTTCATAGTATTAAGAAGTGACAGCAGAGCATAGATTGTTCTTTCCTTTTCCTATTTCTTTCTCCACTTCACTGTTTGCTTCTTCAGAAGTGCTCATTAGGTTTACTTCCTAGTGCCATGTCTTCCTAATGGAGGCAGATCAAGGAGCTCTGCCCACTGGTGGGGAGCCCCAGCTCGTTCTCTGATGTTTCCTCAGCCAGGTGTGGTTGCTCACAATCACCAGAGTGGCAGCTTCCACCACTGCAGGGTTCTTTCTTCGCATTCAGAGATATTGCAGTCTTCCTTTTTTTCCAGCTCACAATACATAATTCTTGCAAGATTATAATGACATGAGAAAAGAAGCTAAAGCGAGATACATAAGCAAGGCCTGATGGCACACATCTGTAATCCTAGCTACTCATGGGATGAAGGTAAGAAGATCCCATGTTGAAAGCCTTCCTGGGTTACAGAGTGTGATCAGGGGCAACCTTGGAAACTTAGTGAGACACTGTCACAAGAATAAAAGTTTTGTAGGCTGAGAGGTGAGATGGAAGAATGTCTTTTAGATATTTATGTAAAGATGTAATGATTCAAAGACTATTCCTAGCTCACATACTGTGATAAAAACAGGGGCTGTCTACATTTATGGAGCAGAGTTGGATGGCTTCCTAGGTGATTTGTTTCATCAGATTGTTGAAATGATTGAATGTGTTAGTGTAAATAATGAGATAATTTCAGACATGTAGAAAGCATTCAGCAAGAGAAACCCTTTCTTCTCCTTAAGAACACAGTCAGGGTCTGAAGAGCTAGTTCAGTGGATAAGAGCAGTGGCTGCTCTGGCAAAGGCCTTGGGTTGGTTTCCAGCATCCATATGGCAGCTAAAACTTCCATAACTCCAGGTCCAGGGGATCCAAAACCCTTTTCTGGCCTCCACAAGCATTGCACACCTGGGTGCACTTAGATACATGCAAACACCCATATACATAAAATAAAAAATAAATTTAAATTTTTAAAAAATGTAATTCCTTAGTGCCAAATGTTTTCCCAACCTGAACTTTACCATTGTAAATTAGTCATTATAATCTTAGAAACATCTGGTCCTCTATTTATGGAGTTATCACATGGGTAGAACAAATGCATCAATGGGAAGTTCGAGAAGTACTGATTTCTTTTTTTTTGTTGTTTTTTTTTTTTTGATGCACTGATTTCTTAAATCCTGTTTGCTTCTATAGTTAAATATCTACTTTCCACATCCATCTGTGGTGTCAATTAATCCTAATATATTAGTTATCAGCCTCATGGATTCTCTTACACTCTCTTCACTAAGTATTTCTAGGTAGAAAAAAATACATTCTATGTTCAGGCTTCTCAATGAGTCACTGGCAGGTGCTATTTTAGATATTGGGGCCCCTGAAAACTGAGTGTGATTTACTAGGAGCAGAAATCCACTGATTCCCTCTTTGTCAGCAACTTCCCAGTCTCCACCCTCACTGTAAGAATGTCAGGCGGGGTTCTCACGTCATGTGGCTTCATTCATGTTTCTCTTCTGCTTTCATTGGCAACAGTCAGGCCAACTTTAAGCAGAGATGTAATTTCACAGATGAGGACACTAAGGCCTGGAGATGTGAAGGGATTTTATTAGGAGGCTATGAAATGACTCTGTTGATATTCAAGCTCAGTAGTGTCGGGCCAGGAAGCTTAGATTCTATAATTATACCATATTATTATTAGTCTGGGTTGAAGTTCACAGCCAGTGAACAGGTTGGAAGTATGGGTGGGGCCACATAGAGCTGAAGGTGGATGAAGTTTCAGTTGAGCTACTTCAGATCTCCTAAGAAAGCACTCTTCTCATCTCTGAGCCAAGATTTCTTTATCTGCTTCACAATTTTATAATAAAAATTAATAATAATTCATGAAATCATATCACATTGGCTATGGTACGATACCCTTATCGTCCCAGAATTTGGGAGATAAAGAGAAGAGGAAGTCAGGCGTTCAAAGCTGGCTTTGGCTATAATAGCGAGCTCAAAACCAGCCTGGTTACCTGAAAATCTTTTTCAATAAACATAACAAAAAGGATTACAGGGATGGCTGAAAAATTCAGAGCACTGGCTGCTCTTCCAGAGGACTAGAGTTTATCTCCCAGAACCCCAAACCGGGTGGCTTACAACTGCCTGTACCTCCAGTTCCAGGGATATACTGCCCTCTTCTGGCCTCTATAGGCACCCACATGTACCCACAAATTTCTCTCTCCTCTCTTCTCTCTCTCTCTCTCACATACATGCAAACACACACACATAAATAAAATAAAATTTAATTTATTAGGACTTAACATGAAAGGCAGGAAAGAAAGAATGAAGGAAAGGAGGAAAGAGAGAAGGAAGCAAAGAATGAAAAAAAAAAGACACCACATAATTTCTGGAAACCTGTGCATGTTCACTTAGTGCCAATGGCTGTTGTTGGTCCATCAGTCCCCTAGGTTCCACTTATGCTATATTCTCTTAGATGAATCTTGGATGAGCAATTGGATTTTCCATGTTTTGGGTAAAATTTCTTCAATAGCTTCATCTATGATATTGTTTATTCTGTATATAATAATAGAAAAACCAGATTCCAGGAAGATGTGCCCTTGGCTGAGTCATTATCCTCGATGCTAAGGAGCAGCTTCATAGGAAATTCTCCCCAAAGGTATCAGTTTACAGAAAAAAGAAAAAAGAAAAAGAAACTGTCACCAAAACAGGAAGACAAGTCCTTAGGTAAGGCTGCCACTTCTGATCTTCCAAACGGCTTTCTTTTATAGTCCCCTACTAGCCCAGATGCTACATAGCTAAGAATTATTTCACATACATATTTTTGTTCACAACAGTTCCATCTCTTCCTTGCTTCTCCAACACCTCCACAGTGCTCTATAGTTTTAAAAGAATGTTGGGCTTTATTCCACTTTAATGTAACTTTTATTTTTGGGTTTGCTTAAGTATAGAAGCTTACTACCTTCTCTGACCCTGGATTTGCACTCCCACCAGTTATAATCAGGAACAGAGGGCTTGCTTCATTAAATAGTAATTTATTTATGTCTAATAGACAGTTCTCAGAACCAGGGAAACAGGTGAACAAGTCAAACACAAACCTAGCCCCAGAGACAGTGCATTCTAAGAAAGCCTATTTATGAGTATAAAGACCCAACTCGGATTAATCTTTTTAAACAACTGATAGAGACATAAGAATATCTTCCACTTCCATTCAAACTCATTCATTCCACATTAAATGTTACAATACATTACAATACAATAAAATTAAAATGCCTCTGAGTTTTTTACTATGCATAAGACACTTGGGTAACATAACAATTATAACATGTAGCCCTCAAGAATTAGTAATCTGTATTCTAATTGGGCAGAACCAACATAAACAAAGAGGTAAACAAAACCGCATTCAAATAACAATTTGGACAGCGCAATGAAAAGTTGTCCTGGGGGTTAGACTTCCTTGGAGTCTCATTATTCTAACCTCTTGTGAATTTGCAGAGTGAATAAAGAGCAGAAGGGGCAATTCTTGTTTCTGCTTCTTTTTTCTAGCACTGTAAGAGCAGGGGAAAAAAATCTTAAGAAATAATGCCATTCCTCCTCTTTCTTTGTAAAAACCTGTGTGACCTCTCTTCCAATCAGAGAAGGGTTTCCCTTGGCAACCATATCACTTATCCTCCTCCCCACCAGGTCTTTGTAAATAAAAGTTATTTTGAAGAGACCAACTAAAGATTCCTCTTTATCAAATTATCTGCTTTGTCTCACTCCAAATGAGATGTTGCTATGGGCTCTTATTTAAAGGAAATATGTTTCCTACATATTATAAACATTTTGAGAAGTACTTTGAATAATTTTAATCACATTTACATAAGAATTATTGGTGCCCTTTAATATGCAAACTTAGAGCCCTGAAGAATATCTGCCTTTTTAATTTTTCATCCTTTGGCTTAGATTCATCGAATATAACCTCATTTGGGGTTTAGACATAATTAAGGGGAAATGATGAAATCAAGTATACCAGCATGGCCTTGTAAGTCATAGTCAAGTGCATATAATTAAATGTTCTAAACAGTGCACAAAACAAGTTGAAAGTGAGAAATACAATGTTTCCTCCAGATCCATGTAACCTTTCTATGAAGAAGCCCTGTACCACTGACTGTCATGCCTGACATTACTCTGATTGTCTCTATCGTTATCATGCTTTATAATTTTCAGCACACAACGTTTTGCTTCTAGTCTCATATGCCACTTACTCCTCAGCAAAGGTCATCAGAGTTGTGTTTAGTAACCTCTACCTTTGGCTAAGATAGATAAGTAAAGAACTTATCTATGAGGGAAATCATAAGTAGCTGGTTTTCTCCTCCTCTTTTTTGGAGAAACCTTGCTGGATAAGATAGCCCCGAAGCCATCTCAAGTACTGCTAGGTTTGCATTCTTTTCAATGCTAATAGAAGAAGTGGTCCTAGCAAGTATTTTTAGAATGCACAAGCAATTCTATTTCAGTGGTCCCTTAACTTCCTGTCCACTCAGAGCCTCCTCATGACAAGCAAACCTCTAACTTCTTGAAAAGCTGAATATATGATATTTTTATATAAGAAAGAGTATCAGAAAAGTTAGTTGGTAAAGTATTTCTTTTCAGCACTACTGTATCTGAAGAGTTACATAATGAATGGAGTTCCTATGCATCTGTAGAAAAGATTTCCTTACAACTAAAACAAGGCCAGACCCACCTTTCTCTGCAAAGAGGCTTGCTGTGGGGCAAGCAAGACCTTTGGTTTCCCCTAGAAGCTTGTATTTCTTTGTTAGTCCATACCCAGGTATTAACCAACTCACAGTGCTTGTACCTTAATTTAGTGGCTTCTAATTCTTTTATTTATTTTTTAATCTTTGGGTGAGCTACAATGTCATTATTCAATTTGCACCTCTCTTGACTGATTATAATGTGAGATTGCCTTGTGATCCCACACACACCTGAAAACAAAAAGGAGGCGGTAGCATTGGAAATAGAAATGATTTAGGTAAATTAGCAACTGTCACCACCTGTGGATGTTGCAACAGAGTGTCTGGGGAACTTTAGGGACAGAGGAAGAAGGGTAGAGTCCCTTTGCATCTTCATTTGTGGCAGTCAAGAACTTTGTGGAAAGCAGAGGGCTGTGCGCCTTGTGCTGACATTTTCAATTCTCTGGCAAATGACTTTGGATCTCTTTTCGTCAAATCTATTTCTTCTTATAGGGATAGGTTCTAGTAGCAGTGTTCTATGATCCCAGGATTTTTCCCATCAGTTTCAGTTTATGGCTCTTGTGAGAATTTTCATTACTCCTGTAATCAGCAGATACTTTCAAATTCCGGCCATGTGTCACATACAACACAAAGAGAAAAATAGACAGGTCTGATCCTTGCAATCTTATATTTTATGAAAGTAAAAGTTAAATATTAAATTATGTATAATATTATAACAATGATCCATGGTTACAAAAGAGGTTTCCCATGATGCTTTAAAGATGTCTTTCTTTTTTTTTTTTGGTCTTTTGGAGACAGGGTCTCCCTGTAGCCCCAGCTGTCCTGGAACTCGCTCTGTAGACCAGGCTGGCCTTGAACTCACAAAGATCCACCTGCCTCTGCCTCCCAAGTGCTAGGATTAAAGGCATGCGCCACCACGCCCGGCTATAAAGATGTCTTTCTTAACAGACAGATAGATCAATGGGAAAAAAATAGAAAGCCTAGAAACTGAGCCATATAAATAGAGTCAATGATCTTTGATAAGGGAGCAAAAGTAATCCAATTGAGAAAAAACAGTCTTTTCAAGAAATGGTGCTGAAATAACAGGCCATTCACATGAAAAAATATCTAGACCCAGACCTTGTACCTTTCATAAAAATTAGCACTGTGAAGGTTGAATTTCTGTTAACTCTACCAGGCCAAGAGATGCCTAGAGAGATGCTAACACACTAATGCTGGATGTGGCTGTTGGGAGTATTTCCAGAAGAGATTAACATTCAAACAGTAGACTAAACAAACATCATCTTCACTAATGTGCCCAGGAATCCCTAGTCCTTTGAGAGTCCAGGCAGAACGCAAACGTGAGGAAGGCTAAGTGTGTTCTCTGCTTGAGCTGGTACGTCCATCTTTTCCTGCCCTCTGAGAATGATACTCCTGCTTCCCAGGCACTCAGACAGGGGCTAGAAATTCCATCTTTTTATCCCACACATGAGTCTCTGGCTCTGAATTATGCCCCTGGCTTTCCTTGTTAACCAGCTTTCAGATAGCAGATTAGAAGAGTTCCCAGCTTTAATGATTTTGTGAAATCATTTCTTACAATAAAACTCCATGTGTAGCAATACCTATATTGTCTATATTTATATCTATCTAACTCATGAGTTCTGACAAAAGTTGCCTAATACAAGCTCTAAATGAATCCGAAGTCTAAATATAAATTTCAAAGCTAGCTACATTTCTAGAAGATAACATAAAAGAACATTTAGGTGTCCTTGTATATGGTGATGACTTTTTTTATGTAACATCAAAGGCGTGATCCAGTAAAGAAATAATTGATAAGGTGGACTTCATTAAAACTAAACACTTATGCTCTTTTAAGACACTGCCAAGAGAATCAGAAGAAAAGTCACAAACTCAGGGGGAATATTTATTTACAGGAGACAGGTTTGGAAAAGACATAGCTGACAAAGGACCATCAAACAAACTATACAAAGAACTTATAAAATCCCACTGTAAGAATGCAGAAAATGGGCCTGGAGACATGGCTCAGTGGTTAAAAGCACCGGTTCCTCTTGCAGAGGACCCAGGTTCAATTCCCTGCACCCACATGGTAGCTAATAACCATCCTTAACTCCAGTTCTAGGGGAATCCGATACACTCTTCTGACACTGCAGGCATCATACAACAATACACTCATACACATAAAATAAAAATTAAAAAAGAAGAATGTGGAAAACCTTTTAATATGGGCAAAAATGTGGGATATTTTGAGGTTTCTAGTTTTGTTGTTTTCACTTAAGATTGCTTTGGCTATTTGGAATCTTTTGTGTCTCTATGAATTTTAAGACTATTTTGTCTACTCCTATGAAGAATGTTACTAGTATGTAGATGGGTACTGCATGGAATTTGTAAATTGCTTAGGGTAGTAATTGCATAGTTTAGAATTATACCATGAAGTAAAAGGAAAGTTCTCAGTGTTTTCAAATTCCTGGCATGTTACTCTTTGAGGTGGTTGTTGTAATTTTTTTTTTAATATTCAAGCTCTCTCTCTTCCTCCCTCCCTTCTTTCTCTTTTTTTGAGTCTTCAGTTTCTTTAGTTAGTGTTTGGTAATTTTCATGGTACAGGTTTTTCATCTCCTCATTGAATTTATTCCTAGTACTATTTCATTTTGTTGTAGCTATTTTGAATTGGATTACTTTGATAAGAAATTATTTATTAGCATATTCATTAACACTGTATAAAATGCTTCTAGATTTTTGTATGATTGTTTTTGCATTGTGAAACTTTGCTGAATTCATGTTTGGGAAAGGTGGATATTATACTAAGCTAAAGAAGCTATAAATAGAAAGCCTACATGTTCTCTCTCACATGTGGAACTTAAATGTAGACTAGAAATTACTAGAATCCAGGAAGGCAAAAGGCAAGGGGAATAGAGGGAGGTTGTGTATATGTACCAAAATTAGAAAGATGATTTGGGTTTTCACGCCATAGTAGGATAAGAATTATTTGCAATAACTTATTATGTATTCATGAGAAGTCTGGAAACTCCAGACATAAATAATGAGAAGGAAGTTATTATTATCCCAATTCAGTACATGCTGTACACATGAGCTAACATATCATGTTTGTTATTGAAATATGCAATGATTAAATGTTAAAAAAAAATAAAAGTCTTAGAGTACCTCTGAGTATTTTTTGAGCATGTTTGAAGCCCTGAGTTCAGTCCCCAGGAATGAAAAAATAAAATATTACTAAGTAAACCAAAATGAAAATAGGCAAAAACCTGAATAACCACATCACCAAGAAATGACAATTTTATCTGTATGTGACAAGGGCAGATATATACTATCAGACACATATTACAATGTACAAAAAGTAAATACCAAAACTGAAAGCTAATATAGACTGGGGATTTTAGGTTACATTAGAGTTTCAACATTTGTTTATCAGCTGTAACAAATGTAACTCTCTGTTATAGGATAATGAAATTAGGGAGGCTGTGGAAAGCCGGAGAGGTTTTTGAGAACCTGTAAGAAATATAAAAAAAATATTAAATATACAGTGAAGAAGAAATGTAAAACCCATGCATAAAAATGTGGATACAGGCTGTGGGAGAGAAAAGCAAGGTGACTGAGGATTCTCTGTATTTTCTACTCAATTTTTATGCATAAAACCTGTTAAAATAATTCATATTACAGTGTTTTTATTAAAAATGATATACGCAGTGGTTTAGGCACTGATAATCAGAGGAAATGCTTTCAAAATGCTGAAGAAGACCTCTGAAAAATCCTTCTTTCATTAAGCAACAAGACCACTGCAAATAGCAAACTCAAAGTTTTCAGAACTCAGAATCAACCAAAGGCTTACAACAATCCAAATGTTTATTTACTGAGAATGATGCCTCTTAATAGCATGTTCTTCATAGCCTTATTTGCCTTCCTCTCTCCCCTCCTATGGGGTAGCCTCGATAGCAGCAGCTTTGTAACTATGGTGTCTGACAATCAGAAGCTTGGCAGGAACAGGAAGCACATTTGGATTCCCCAAATTCCCATCTCCCATAAACAGACATTTCTTGACCTGTTTCAAAGCTCATTCCCTGTAACCACTACTATTCTAGAACATTGTGGTAATCGTCGGTGGCATTTGTTCAACACTGGAGCCATCTGAGGATAGGACACAAGAATAGGATTACAAAGGGCTTACCACAACTCTAGAAGGGATGGGAGTGAGATGTTCATAGGCTCACTTTCCTTGCTGTTGTAACTGCTGTTCATTGATTTTAAGCTCTGATACATTCACAGAGATCTACAAAGGAGAGAGACTTATGCCAAGGTTTCATGTTCCCAAAGAAAGACACAAGAAGACCCCTAATATTTCATCTCTAGCCCATCTTGGGGCTTTATACAAGGAGGGATTTAAGACTAAGTAGAATCATCAGGTGGGCTATGAAGCATTAGATGTACTTTGTTCTTAGATTCCTTGTCAAATCTTGGAAGGCTTATTGGCTCAAGGAACTTGAGCGACATTATTTCAGTATTAACTGAGCTAACTAATAAAATTCCAATGGTCATACATGACAAGGAATATAGATTTTCATAAAACGAATTCAGTAAAGCCATTGAACATAAAACTGCAGAAACAAATTGCAGTCATAACCCACCCTACCAAGAAAAGAAACTATAATTCTCAGCATTGCACCATATTATTTAAGCTTTTCACTTTATAACAAAAAATACCAAGACACACAAAGAAATGGAAAAGGATGGCTAATGAACAGGAAATCCCAGTTCATCCTTATGGGGAATGGAGAGCTATTGGAATGGTCCTGCACAGGCATCAGCACTTTGGGCACAGCTTGTTTTCATGTTTGTGGATAAAGAAACAGAGAGGCCTGTGCCCCTTAAGGCTTGCTCACACCCAGTGACCTAGGTCTGCCATGAATCTGGCCATGCTAAAAATGCTACCAACTTGAAATGAGAGTTATTACCTCAAATAAGAGCACAAAGCTCATTCCAAATAAATCCAAGAGGAGATATGCCAAGACACATTGAGGAGCTACATTAAGTTTGAAATATTAAAAACCCATGTTTTACGTATACAGTGGGAGAATAATTGTCAATAAAAATGAATAAAGTAATACTTCATAAAAGCCTACTAGAAATGCACAGACAATATCTGTACATGAGTGCATGTGTACAGCTGAAGGTTATATAACAAGAAACATAGGGACAGACAGGAGGAATCTCTATTCCCATTGTTGGTAAGGGTAGCCTAAGGGATTCTAAAAATGACACGGGCTATTGCCAAAACCCTTGATTATCTCACTGAACATAAGAGTAAGACCTTGATTCTGAAGACAGGACATATTTTGGACACAAGATTTGGTATAATGGAGCTGGAACTGACCTGGAATCTTCTGCCCTAAAGACTAGCTCTCACATTATGGCGGGACATTATGCAAGTGGCTAAGGAAGAAAATCAATCAGTGGTCCAACCCCAGGGTTAGGGGTTAATAATCACAGCAACGAATAGCACAGAAAACTGTATTGGTGGAGTAGTGGCATTTTTATCATAGGGATAATCAACAGCTACCTAATTGGATTCAAAGAATGCTCAGTGCAAGGAACTCATGTGTGGCACTGTTAACATAGCTAAATACACATGGCTGGAGAGATAGTCTGTCACATCCCTAGACAAACATAATCTCTTACTACCTGTTATATTTGGAACTTTATATTTATAAAAAAGGGTAACATCCACCATTTATCAAAGAAGCTTCATTTTGCAATAGACAGAGACTATCACAGAGTTCCACAACTAGTCAGTTGTGGAATAACTGTCTGTGAGTTGCCCAACCCTAAGTGATGAATCCACAATAGAGCCTCTAAACCTAAGATGCAGGAAACACAGTGGAACAAGGGGTGGAAAGAATGATGATGCATCTCTCGATTCTCATCACCAAAGCTTCTGCACACAACAGAGAACAATGGACATAGAAAGCCACAAGAGGCCAAAGTGTAGAAAATAAGCAGAGTATGTGTCCTTGAATATGACTCCGAAATTAAACCTCACTCTCCAAGAGCTCGGGGACCATTGGGGAAGAGGGCTAGGAAATATTGCAAGAGCCAATGGTGGTACATATCTGTAAAGAAACAGAATCTTGCAAGCTCCTGAATACTTGCTCATATGAACTTACAGCAACAGTCACAGCATGCACAAGAACCAGGCAAACATGATCAGATATAAATCAGCATAAAACTGGGGAAATGGGCAGAAGACCCCAACTTAACAAAGCAAATACTGGCATTTGATCACTGCTGAGGGAGGAGAGTTTATCTTCTTTAAGCGAGTGATGCTAGACAGGCTGGACAGGCTTCAATGGATGAATTTACATTGAGGGACATCTGGATACACAAACTTGACTTGATAGGCCTTAACATATATGACATACTGCATGAAATCCTGTGAGTAGGCAATGAGGGGGTGCAGATAGAGGAGGACATTTAAAGATGCTTAAGATATATTGTATAAAATCCACAAAATAAAATACATTGAAAAATAAAATATTTTCAATAAAAATACATTGAAAAAAATATAATGCTTCATGATACAACTTAGAAGAAACGTCAAACCATCACATTAAATGGGGGGCAGTTAAAAAAAAATCCCCATTTTATAGCTTCATTATTCAAAAAGTTTGTAAATGGGCAAAATTTGCAGAGAAAAATAAATAAATTGGAAATAAATAAATTGGGTTTTCCAAGTGTATTAGTCACTTTTCTGTTGCTATGATAAAACACCATGACCAAGGAACTTATAAAAGGAAGAGTTTATTTGAGCTTACGATTGACAGTTCCAGGGAATTAGAGTTCATTGTGGCGGGAGGCATGGCGGCTGGAACTGGAACAGCAAGCCGAGGGTCACATCTCGCAATGAGCACAGGAAGCAGAGAGAGTGACTGGGGAGACCACACGGCTTGTTAAACTCACTAAGCCTGCCCCCAGTGACATACTTCCTCTAGCATGGCCACACCTTCTAAGACCTCCAAAAACAGTGCCACCAACTGGAGACAAAAAGTCTTAATACTTAAAGCCTATGGGGGACGCTCATTCAAACCACCACATTCCACTCCGTGGCCCCCATAGGCTCCTGACCATATAAAATGCAAAATGCATTTAGTCCAACCTTAAAAGTCCCCATAGTCTTTACCAGTTTCAATGCCATTCAAAAGTCTACAGTCCAAAGTCTCTTCTGAGACTCAGGCCAATCTCCTAACTGTAAGCTCCTGTAAAATCAAAAGGCAAATTACAAACTCCCAATGTACAGGGGAACTGAATACATATTCCCATTCCAAAAGGGAGGAATAGAGGCATAGTGAGGAAATACTGGACCAAAACAAGACCAAAGACCTGCAGGGCAAACACCAAGTCCAGTAGCTCCATGTGCAACTTCTGGGACTTGACTTCCAAAGGGCTTAGATGGCTCAGCTCTTCCAGCTTTGCTTGCAACATACATCTCTTTGTTAGGCTGGGACCACTCCCTGTATGCAGCTCTCCTTGGCAAATATCTCACAGGTCTGGCATCTCAAATGTCTTCTTGGGGTCTCCCCTGCCAACCAGGCTTCACATTCACAGCTTCATGCAATGGCCTATCAGGGCCTTCTTTATTCAGGGACGCCCCTGCTGCACTCTGCCTGGCCTCTGTGGCTCTCTGAAACTGTGGAGGAAGAACTGATGACCCCTTCACTCTTGCAAACTTCATGCCTCTAAAGCCAGCACCACGTGAATGAAATTGCTGAATCTGGCTGCAAGTTCAGGATGGACTCTCTCCTACTTTAACCACATTTGCAATTTTTCTCAGCCCTGGACTTGTTGGAGGATTAGCTGGGTGTGGCCTTGCCCTGAAGGTACTGATTCTTTTGTTTACTTGTAAATCTCCAGGCCTCTCCTTAATCACTTTAGTCTCCTTATGAAAGGGAGCCTCTCCTTCACATGCCTTGGCCACACCTTTAATCTTCCTAGTGTACTTTTCAGATCCAAACTGTACATTCTGCATTTCCTTCTGCCCCATTTGCTCTTTTTCACGTAGATCTGTATAATATTCACCATTAAAAGCCATGACACCATTTCTACATTAGGCTGTCTTGAAATATCCTCCACCAAAGACATTAGTCCATTGTTTTTCAACTTAGCATCAGGCAAGCATTTGGGCTGTGGGCAAACTGCTGCCAGACTCTTTATCAAAATATCCTCTGGAACTACAATTTTTGCAGCAATGCTTTCTTCCAGGCTTCTACTAGAATGGTCCCTTAAGCCCTGCTTACAGTAGTCAACAGCTTTTCTAGCCCAAAGTTCCAAAGTCTTCCACATTTCTCCAAACATCCACATGGTCAGATTCTTCACAGCCAACAGCCCACTCTCTGGTACCAAATAACTGTAAGAACAGAAATTGGTACCAGAAGAGTTGGGTATTGCTGTGACAGACCTGACCTTGGTGTTTTGGGGAAGGATTGTGGAGGCATTTGGAACTTTGGGCTGGGAAGATCATTGAATGCCAAAAGATAATTGCTGTGGAGCTTAGAGCAGTTTTGCTGAAGGAGTTGTAGAAGATGGAGGCCTGGCTTGTGAAGTTTCTAGTTTCAAAGGGGAGCAGAGATCATTAGGACTGTGTAATTTGTGGGTTCTGGTCAGTTGGGGCTGAAGAATCAGCTGTAAGTAACAAGAGACCAGAACCTGAAGTGAAATTTTTGACGTACTGGGACAATTGATGCTGGTTAGCTGGGGCTGAAAAATCAGCTGTAAGTAACAAGAGACCAGCATCACTGTGGTGAAATCTTCTGGGAAGAATTTCTTCAGGGTCATCACACAGAAACTATGGTACAGAAGGGGCTTGAGCCTCCATATCAAGCCAGAAGCAGGACTTGGTAATGTGTAAGAGTCTCCCATATGGTTCCGGTGTTGAAATTTGAGGGGGTCACAGAAAGCAGCTGAGGCTTTGCACTGTGAAATGTCAGGAAAGACCATTGGTAGAAGTGCACCTCGGTTGCAGTGAAGACCCCAGGATTGCAGGGGTCATGGAGAGAAGCTGAGGCTTTGCACCAGGAGAGGTCAGAAGAGACCATTGGTGAAGGTGCTGCCTCAGTTTCAGTGGCGACCCCAGGTTTTTGGAGATGCCGGGACCGTGGGACCACCACCAAGAGCAGTGGCAGGTGTGGAATGGAGTCGGCCTGGGCCTGTGAGATGAGCTATGTGTGCCACGGATGGCCGAGTCAGAGAGGGGGAGCTGCCAAAACCCTTTGGAGCCCAGAGGATCGTGAGTGAATCCCAGGTGTCCAGCCTTGAGCTACTTGCTGGACTTAGGTTTTGTTTGAGTGTGCCTGATTCTTCCCTTTGAAATAAGACAGTACTTGTTTTGGATTTTACAGCATCCCACAGTTAGGAGACTTTTAATAGACTGAACTTTTAAGCGTTTGGACATTTTAAGGACTGTGGGGCTTTGGGGGTTGTACTGTCTTAGGCTGTGATTAATGTTAACATCATACTTTGGGGATAAGAACTGGAAAGGTAGTGGTTTGATAGTGATGTGTTTTGTGTGTCAAGTTGACAAGGGGTCAATTGTGCTGGATAGCTTTAGTGTCAACTTGACACCCCTGGGTTGAGGGAGCCTCAATTGGGGAATTGGATCCATTGGATTGGCCTGTGGCCACGTTCGTGGAGTATTGTCTTGATTATCAGGCAATGTGGGAGTGCCCAGCCCACAATGAGTAGTGCCACCCTGGGCAGGTTGTTGTGTACCGTATAAGAAGGCAGGCTGGTCATGAGCCAGGGGAGCAAACCAGTGAACAGCATTCCTCTATAGCCTGTGCTTCAGCTCCTGCCTCCAGGTTCCTGCCCTGAGTTCCTGCCTTGGGCTCCCTAAGTGATGAACTGTGACCCGGGAGATGTAAGCTGAATAAACCCTTTCCTCCCCAAGTTGGTGTCGGTCAGAGCATTTTGTCACAGCAATGGAAGACAAACTAGAACACCAAGTAAGGGGGTAGGGTCAGAAAAGATAGTAGATAATGAATGTTTCTTTGGGGGTTAAGAAAAATGTTCAACATTAACCAGGTGAGAAAATTCTGCAATTTCCATTTATTCAGTACTAAATTATACATTTTAAAAGGCATTTTTGTGGGAGTGCACATGTGTATGTGGGTACATGTGCATATGTGTGTGAAGGCACGTAGAGGCCAGAGGACAGCCTCAGTGTCGTTCCCCAGGCACTGTCTAGCACTTTGCTGTGTAGTGTGGTGGTTGATATTTGTCAATGTGACATGAACTAGAGTCACCAAGAAAAAGGAACCTCAAATAAAAAATGTTCTTTATCAGATGGCTCTGTGGCCATTTCTGTGAGGCCTTTTCTTAATTGCTAATTAAAGGAGGAGGGTCCAGCCCACTGTTGGCATTAACATCCCTAGGCAGGTGGACCTGGACTATATTAAAACGAAAACAACAACAGCAACAACAATGAACCTGAGCAAGGCAGGGGAAGCAAGCAGCATGCCTCAACCTTCCCTGTCTCTTCTTCATCTTTGACCACCAGATTCCTACTGTGAGTTCCTGTCTTAGCTTCCTGTGTGGATGTAAAATAAAATGAACACTTTCCTCCCCAATTTGCTTTTGGTTAGCGTTTTATCAATGCAAGACAAAGAAAAGGATATCAGAGAGTGTCTCTTGGTGCCTAGAACGTGCCTGGTAGGCTGGGCTGCCTGGCTGGTGAGTTCCAGGGAACCTCCTGTCTCTGATTCCACCAGCACTGGGACTGCAAATGTGTAACTCACCAAACCCTGCTTTTGCTTTTCAAATAGATTCTACACACTCATTTCCTCTTGCTTGTAAATCAAGGACTTCACCAACTGAGCTCCAACTCCAGCTCCAAAGATGCATTTTATGGTTTGCAAATTATAGCTTTAGAAAGCTGTGATGTTGGGGCTGGAGAAATGGCTCAGTGGCAAAGGCACATACTGCTCTTGCAGAGCCCCTGAGTTCAGTTCTTAGAACCTAAACTGGGTGGCTCTTAACTGCTTGTGACTCCAGCTCAGGGAGAATCCAACAAGACCTCTGGCCTCTGCAGGTGCCATCCAGGTACACATATGCATGCACAGGCACACACACACACACACACACACACATTATACAAAATAATAAAAATGTCTTTAAAAATGAATACATTTTAAAAATGAAAGCCATGATGTGCATTTTGACCTATGTAATCAGGGGACTGGATGAGTAAGCCACCAGCTTGGCTTCCCTGGAGGGTCCCACCTTGGGGCCACCTACTTCTTCGGAAACTGACTTGAGACAGGCTAAACAGGGATGGATGCCTTGGAGTCTGTGCAAAGGAAGAATGTTTGATTCAAAGGACAGGAAAGGGGTTGGTAGATGATGTGGAGAGAGCATATCACCCACCATCACTGGAAGGAATACAGTAGAAATACTGACGGCTGTGTGGTGGGAACTAGCCCTGAGCCCAGACAGGGAGAGGAGCAGGTTTAGCACTGTGTGGTCTTGTGACAGGGGGCGTCTGCCAATCTGTCTCCTCTAACAAAGCCCAGGTTCAACAAGGACACAGACAGGAGGTTACTGCTTCCATCACAGGGACAGTGCCTAGATCTGGCCATACAGTCAGTATCTAGGGACTAGGTCTAAAACCCAATATCTTGGCTTCCGGCCTGCAGTTTCACATTGTGCAAATAATAGTTGTTTTACTATTTCCAGCTTCCAGGTTCCTCTTTCATTTTGTCTTTTTTGTCTGTTACCTGTCAGCTGGAAAGACTAGACTCAACTTCACAGAACTGAAAGGAACCCAGACGGGTGCTGTTCAGCAGGGAGGACACTAAAGGGACAGCTGTGCTCTTGAAGGAGGAAAGTGACAACCACAGCTAAGAGACTTTGGCTTTTAATTAGGTAACTTATGCTTGTAACTGGCAAGCACGCGCTCACTCCCCTTCTTCCCCACCTCCCCTCCATTAACACGTGCCTGCCTGCCTGCCTTTTTCTGCCTGTCAGAGTGGTGGCACCTTACTTGTCAGAAGGCCAAAAGCAGCTCCCTGGTAGCAAGTAGGGCAGATCCATATGTCAGTGTAAACCCAAGAGAGACAGGCAGGAGGAAGGGAAATAGAGACAGGGAGGAATGGTTAGGGATTAGGACTAAAACGAGGGAAAGGAGGGAAAGAGGAAAGAAGAGAGTAGGAGAAATCAGAGGAGGGGCGCAGCTTGGGTGAAAGAGGCTGATGGAAAGAAGTCAGGGGAAATGGAAGAGGCTGCAGAAAGAGCCAGAGGGGAAGCTCTGTACTGAGCAAATAGCTCTCTATCTCTCCAGTCAGGAGAGTGTCTCCAATCTTTACCCTGCTGAGATTCAAATGCAGGCAGCCCAATCACTAAAATGGTGTTCATGAATTCAGCAGGCTCTCTTGGAAATTGCTGATGAGCCCTTCAGGAGAACAGCCCAAGTTAAAATCACCCTCTTCTCCCCTTCAAACACCGTGTTCAGTGCTGCCTTCTTCTTCTCAGTCCAATTATCCTATTTGCACTCTAAAAGGAGCGCTGTACCTGAAGCCGACATATTAGAAAATATTTATTTAGAATGCTATTTACCACATTGTGCCAAGGTGACAAGGCTAGGTAATAAGTGGTGGACACTTTCTTCAGAAAAATAAAACGAGGAAAGGAAATTTAACGGTAGCATCAAAGCCATTGTTTCTGTTTCAAAACGCAAGGAAATAACCTTATAATGAAGAGTCACGGGGAGGACTGGGAAGCTGCTGTTTGTACACATCCGTCTTCAAAACCCCATTGTTCTAGTTGAAAGGGAGAGTACTAGGGATGGAAGGAGTTGGTGAATTAGAGGGAAGGAGAGGATTATAAATAAGTTATGCCCCCTTAAAGGCACATGGGCGAAATGAAATTCATATTTTAAAAAGAGCTCCTGTGCCTGTTATTAAAACTTAAAGAACTTTGCAAAGCAGCTAAATTACTTTGTAGCATTTACTGTTAGCTTCGTTTCTCCATTTCAATTTGCAGTCTGAGAGGAAGCAAGGGTGAACGTTAGTTTTCTTTTGATTTTTGTTATTGACTTACCCAGTTCCCTTTATTTGTTGTCTACTGTTGTGTGTTTGCCTCTGTGCCCACACAGCATCTTCTCTTCAGGGAGAAATCACATTTTCCTAATATTCTTTTTACTGCAAAATCTAAACAAAATGTACAAAACCTTTCTCAGGAAGTCCCGACAGCATCTGGCTGTTTTTCTATGTTGTTTATTGAGAGGCTGCTCTCCGCCAGGCAGTACACTGGTCAGGTTAGTGTGATCATAGGAGGAATTTTTAACCATGGGAGGCTTCATAGCTCTTGTGTCACTCAAGGCTTTGATTTCTTGTCATGTATTTTTATTTTAAATAGTCACCTATTAGTCTTTGGTCCCCATGCACCACCCACTCTTTACCTGCTCTGAAAGGAGACTTTAGGTAGAAGTGTTGTTTTTCCTAAAAATAGCAGCATCAGTAACTCCTAGGATCTTTTGAGAAATACAGATGTTCAGTCCTTACTTCTGACCTAGTGAATCGTGACTTTAGTGGTGGAATAAACAACCAGAGAGTCTTCTGTGTTCTCTTGTTTGAAACAATTACTGGGCAGGGCAAATGGTAAGTTACCAGCTTCAGGTTTGTTTGTTTGTTTTTTTTTTTGTAATAGTTTTTTTTTTATTAATTTTTTATTTATTTCTGTATGTGTATGAATGTATTGTCTGCATGCAAGTCTGTGCACCCGTGTCGTGCAATGCCGCGGAGGTCAGAAGTGGGCGTCGGATTCCCCTGGAGCTGGAGTTCTCCTGGAGTTGGAGTTTCAGACGGTTCTCAGCCGCCATGTGGGTGCTGGGGATCGAACCCGGGTCCTCTGCAAGAGTGGTCGGCGCTCTTAACCGCTAGGCCATCTCTCCAGCCCCTGTAATAGTTTTTTTTTTCCTCTCTGAATTAGAAATAGAAGAAACCTGCTTGCAATAACAAAGTGACTTTATTTTGGTTTACTTACTTTTAGAAAATTTAATCAAAGTCCTATTGGAAAAGCCTGGGAAATCAAATAATTTACTATATTTCTTAATATCAGCCTCAATTATTTGTAAACTACAAGCCTTCCCAGCAGTGTTGTTGGAGGATAGGTATATTGACTTCATAATTTGTAAAATCCCATGACATTAATTTGCTGAATATTAATCAGCTCTATCTCCCCTGTTTTCCTAAGGTTTCTAAGAATCATAAGCCTTTTTCTGCTTCAATTGACATGCAGAACCTATGTCATCACTGTTTCAGTCTTTCATGTGTTCTCATTGTATACCACGGAGTAACTACTGTGAATTTAACTGAGGCGAGACACTGTGTTTCATTTGCTTAAAATCATAAAATGTTACCCCAGGTCAGCAATAAGAGCAGATACTATAGCTTTTCATAACTGTACTAAGGAAAATGGAGCCAATGGAAAGAGAGACAAGCATCTGGTTTCACTACATAGGATGCCATGTCTAGGACTTCTTGGTGCTTGGCTTCTGAGAAAGAATCAAGTACACATTAAGAAAAGAGAACTCTAGGGTGGTTCACTGGAGTCCTAAGTGACATCTCACTTCCTAACTATTTATTTGATGCTTGGTCAGTTCTGGAGAGCAAGAACCAGAATGAGAGTCAGAGGGTGAGGGAATGGGAGAGGGGAGGAGACTTCGGTCACTCAGTAATTTACCCTCTCTCTTCTCTGTTACCACAAGCATTGTTTCCTTCATCCAAGATGTCAGGTATATTTTAGTTATAAATTACAGTCTATGTATGCTGTGTCTGTGAATTCTATTTTTTAAGCACCAATACCCGAAGGAGTGGCAGTGTTTCCTTGCTAACCGACAGGCCACCTGTATATGTCTCCATGGCCTGCTTTTCATGTTCTTTTCCCCTAAGTTCCAATACCCTGTTGGCATGCGAATATTATGTTAGAGAACAAAATTGGCTAAAGAAATCCTATTGGACAAGTGTGACAAGTAGAGTATTCTGGGAAGCAGTGGTCAGCACTCCAATGTCAACATCTGTGGAATAAAAGCAAAGAGATAGGGTTGAGCCTGGTGTGGTGGTGCACACCTTTAATCCCATCACTAGGGAGTCAGAGGCAAGAGGATCTCCATAAAGAGTTCCAGAACAGCTGGGGCTGTAGGTAGACCCTGTCCCAAAAAGACTAAAAAAAAAAGCATAAACCAAGTCTCTTGTTCATGTTTGTTCAGTCAGACTTCTTAGTAGGAAGAAAGAATGTCAGTTGTTGACAGAAATCAAAAGCTGTTGGATAGTAATAGCAATATCAGATAGTATGAATACATTATTACTAAGTACCAGGTACTGTGTTATAAGCCACATAGATATACCATTACATTTAATTTTCAAAGCAATTCTATAAGATTAGTGAAAATTCATCTTTGCTTCACAGAAGCTCAGGGTCACCATTGTCCAAGACCATTGAACTAAGAAACAGTTCCAAAGCACACTCAACCAATGACAGAATGAATGTTCTCTGTCCTGTGGGTGATTCTTCAAGTCAGATGCCTCATGTTCAGTGGGGAGGTTATCCATCAAGATTTTGAATAGTTAAGTCTATATATAATTACACTATTGTTGTCTTATATACTACCAGGATTCAGTACATGGAAGCTTGATAAACCAAATAAAACTTGTCTTTCTCCTGTTAGCCCCCCAGAGTTACCAAAGTGCATCTGTCTCCTAGAGAATTCTTGCCCATATTTTACTAAAATAACACAACTAAGAGCTGGCTTTCCTTGTTGGTATAAAACTGCATATCTTCAGCATTCCTTAAAGCCAGTTGTTATTTTTAAATTCTATGAGAAATCTACTGCTGAGCTATGAACAGAACTCTGATGGTTGTTATTGATAGCTTGAGTGAACACCATCAAGCCATGCCTGGGGTGGTGGCATTTCCATGCAGAGCAGAATGGCAGGTTTGGAAAAAATTTGCAAAGTTCTACAAGTTCAGTTATTCTTCAGAATATTTTGGATTTTTGACACTCATTAAGCAGTTCAATTTTGCTTAAAGAAAACTCATAGTCACCACTTATACCCAGCCCTAGATTTTTTGGCATGAGGGCCTGCAAACCTTAGACTACAGATGAGCCAATTATCAATGGGGTCTTCCTCTGAGACTCTATTTCAAATTCGGATGGAGTCTAACATGGAGACTTTTCCTAGGTGCCCTTTAAAGGGACTTATCACTGACTTCTTGTGGCAGATGCTGTGCTGAGCTGCCTAGACCACTCATTAGGAATAATTCTTTCTTCCACGTGTGAGGAATGCTTCATGAAGGGCCATGACTGTTAGTACTTTTAGAGGATCATACTTTTAGAGGATTTAGCTAAGGATCAGCTTAGCTAAAGAAAATCTTCTGGTCCAAAGTCACCCTTTCTTCTAGGCAGCCCGAATCCAATGACTGATAGCTAGCTTGCCTCTGACTCCCGAGTGCTGGGATTAAAGCCGTGTACCACCACACCAGGCTTGGTTTACTCTTTAGTCCTCAATCTCTGTGCCTTTTATGTTTCCCCCAAGAAGTTCTGACACCGGTACTTTTTGAACTGGAACCATTTCGTCAAACAGTATCAACCATCTTCTAGAGTAAGACGGATAAGGTTGTTTTCTTTAGGGTAGCTCAAGCAACCATTGTTGTTTTCTTATTCATTATTTATGTTACTGAAAGAGCTCATGGGATAAACTGCCTTAAGCTATATTACTGATCAAACTACATCAGACAACTACCTGGAAAGGCTATGGGCTATTTCTTAGTCTTGCATTTAGTCTTTCCTCTCTTGACATATAATACTGAGATTTCATACTGGAATCCAATATAAAATTCCATGATTTGTGAAATGAACAGGAGTGTGCTGTCTTGGCCATGTTTAAGATAATGATATGTCAAGACAGACTGCATAAAGATCAGGTATTTATGCCCAGCTAAATAGTCATCCAGGCAAGGAAAAATTCTAAGCCTTCAACTTAGTGCTGTTTTGCTTAAGAAGGTGTCAGTGGAGACTCGATAACCAACTTGGATGAATAACTAAAATTGAATAAGACACATTACTGAAACTCCATTCCAATTTCTTGAATCATAATATTTGACATATTTATAAAGCACATGCAAATCATCAGAACCTTTCAATATTCAGGATTTCATTTCATAGATTATTTATGAATAACTTATTGCAGAATCTCATTTATGCCGCCAATAGATGTCTAGCTAGGCAATTGTACAGTTCTCATTATATTATGTCTTACAAAATTTCACAATGTATAAGTAAGTGTATCTTTCTTTCCCATATGTCTCTTCAAGACATTTTCTGGTTTGGAAGTGCTTCTTACCAAATGCACCAAGGAGGGCAGATAGGGACAGAAAGAAGTTGGAAATAATATAGTCCCAAGAAGTCACAAGTGTAGAAGAGAAAGCAATGCCTAGCAAGAATGATAATCCGATAATCATGAACTACTTATTCTCTGTGGCAGAGACTTTCATAGGTCCATAAATAGAATAAAACCAACACAGACACAGTACCAGTTCCTTTCATTTGAGATGCACCTGTTCCCAAGGCTGAGCCATTATTGTATTATGTCTAGGATATTGTTGGAGAGATTGTCACTTGCTCTTATGCATTTAAGAACAGCATGTGATTTTCTGCATATGGTCTATGCTTATGTCCATGGCAATTATACAGGTGGATCTTACCTGCTTCACTTAACATTAGATTAAAACTCATCTGCACAGTAAAACTAGAAAATGGATTCTAATGAGAAGTCACTAACTTGATAGTAATGAGTTTGGGGTGTTGTTATTGTTTGGTTTGGTTTGAGTTTTTGCCTAACTTTTTACCTATTTCTAGGAAGTACTTACTTAAAATGGCAAAGAATTATTTAAGCTGTGAAAATTGCATTAAATAAATCCATATTTTTTAAGTGTATCCCATCTACTAAAAGTCTTTGGCTTCCTATCACTAGCAGCTTCAGTGGATTAATTTATGGCGTACTTTCATGTGTAGCACTCTTTATGTTGCCCAGCACTCAGAGACAGGATCTGTCTAACTTGGATGCCATCTCCTTGGGAGAGACAGCTCACGATTTTATTACAATTTAGAGCACAGTTCTCTGTGAATCCCTAGTGAGGTCTCACTCATTCCTGTCTAATGATGGTGATGGGCAGTGACCTAATTCTGAAGCTCTGAACATTATTCCCTTGAGAACTAGGCTCTAATCTGAAGTTCAGCTGGGAAAATGAGACCAAGGTGCAGAGCTGACATACAGCCAGCTGCCCCACATCTCCCCGCATCAAAAAAGAAAATTATATCAGATCAATCTCTGGGTTTATAGATGATTCAGGTGCTTATTACAGACATGCCTGTTAGAGAATGTGATTCTCTTATTGGCATACTTATCTGTCGTTACTGATTGACATTAAACCATTAGCTACATAGCCAGATCTGCAACTGACTAGTGGGCCATGCAGGGATGTCTGATAAGTTTAAATGCATAATATGCCCAATCTCACCTCTATTCAACAAACTACTGAACCTATAAGGAAACAGAATTATGAACACAATTGTTAGCCTAAAGAGTGTGTGGTTTAGAGGCAGTCATAGATAATATGCACTCATTGTGATGATCATAATGAACATCAGAACATGATGAATTCTAGAACAAAGTAGAATACCCTGTACATTTCTGAAGTAAATCTCCACTATTGTTCTTTTTACCCCTCTATTTATAGATATCATTTCCTCTACTGTCTGGACAACTAATACGCTCAGAACATCTCCCACAGAAGGGGGCTTCCAGGCTTCACTACATATTACCTCAGCATTTGATATTGTAATTTTTATGTTGTCAATATGGGTATGAACAGGCACTGGTACTAAGATCTTCAGAAGATGAACCAACTTTATTTGTCTTTGTGTACCATATAGATGCATAGTGAATACTTAATGTAGTGTGCAGAACAGCCAAGCAATAAATAAAGTTCAGAAGAAAATGTCATCCAAGGCTCATACTTTGAAGTGTTAACCCTCATCTGGTGGCACTATTGAAAGATGGTTGGATGTTGAGAGAGTTTCATCAATGGATTAATCCATTAGTGATTTCATACTTGAATGGGCTACTTGGAGATAAGGCCTAGTTGGAGGAGGTAAATTCCTGGGCATATCTTAAAGAGTGCGTTTTGTCCCTGCTGCCCCAGCTTCTCTGTTTCCCTATCTCCATACTGTCTTCAAGGAGGAAAGCCACTTTGGTTTACAGTCTAGTTCCAGTAATGATGTTCTACCTCATCACAGTCCCAGAAGCATTGGAGCCAAATAACCATGGACCCAAACCTCTGAAAACACAAGCCAACACAAAGCATTCCTCTTTTAATATAATTTGCTCAAGTATCTTATACAATGATAAGAAGTGACTAGCACAATGGTCCATGCAAAGCAACAAGGAGCTCCATAACAAGAATAGGTGCTTTCTGGAAGGGTATGCCCCATGCATCAAGGATCCCTGATTTTAACTTGCACAACATTTGAATACATCTTTTGAATCTGATGCAAGTTTGATTCATAAAGTGCTTCTACTGTCTGACCAATCTTATCCTAATGCTTCAGGCAGCCCTCACCCAGAAAACTCAAGAAATCTCAGCAAAAGGCTAATAGTTTGGGTAGTTCAAATGCTATCACCAAAGCTTCATGTTTTGCCCTGAGGCTTGGCAGGCTTTTACCAGGGAGGTGGAGCCAGGCCCTGCCGCAGCTTCTGTTTACCTTCATCATGAATCTTCCCAGACTCTAGCTGACAGATAGAGCTCTTTATCACCAAGCTATTTTTTTCAGTCGCATCTATAAATTATTAGATGAGTAAAAATAGCTTTGTAAACCAATGGTTGGCTACATAATTAAAGTTGATCCTACAAAAGAAATTTCCATTATTACTTCCTTTAAGAACAAAAACAAAGCATATATCAAGGCTATTGACTTTATTCTGTCTGTGCAGACTTGGCTATTTTGAAACCTGGCCTCTCCAGAGTCATTCTGAAGCATTTGTTTATAAGAGTCAGATTGTAGCATCTCTAACTGGGCAATGACACCCTTTGATAATTCCAGGTAATGATGTAAGCAGAATCTATACAGATAGGAAAACTCAGGTGTCTACAGTACTGCTGTGATTCACCTTGAGTTAGATAGACTATCAGGTACTCTACTGTCCAATCTTTATCCCCCCAGTCAATTTTCAGGTTTATTTCCAGAATGGCCTAGAAATTGCTTCCATTCTGAAATTTACAACTGCGAAAGTCCTGAGAGATATTATTTTACTAACAATATGATTTGAGGCCATAGCTTTAGATGGTAGGTGTAGAAGTTTAACTTTTCTTCTTTAAATTATTCTCACTTGCCCACTATGGTATTTTGGAGAGTATTGTCGATGAATCTGAGAAATCAGTTGGCCAGTGCAAAAAGAGAAGTAATAAAGATGTTCAAATACAGGAAAATTGACAGGTATTTTTTTATTCCTCTCTCTGTGTCTAACTCCTATTTCCTTTGCGATGCCTTCCATTCCTTTGGAATACCTTTTTCCTACTTCATATTCATTTATGCTTTGAAGAGCTGGTAAGCTCATCTGGGCATCAAAATACATTGGAAGCTTATATTAGACACGGAAAATACAGAGTTGCATTCATTTACTCATTCAACAAAGTTTTATTACTTTCTGCCATCTGCAGTGGATGGTTGTTGCTAACAAGAAAATTATAGTATAAAGAAAAGAGAAGAGAAGGCCAGTATGCCCACTTGATATTCAGCAGTGTGTCAGTTATATGAGTCATTTCACAGACTCATAAAGCAGAGCATTGTCTCACCTAACGAGGTTGATGGGGATGCTATGGAAGTCGAGAGGGTCTTTTACAGGAAATAGCAACAGCACCCATGCAGCCATTTCCCATTTCTACACTGCCTAGGATGGATCAGCTTCCTTGCCTTATTCGTACTGTATAGCTAATGAAATGGAAGTATAAAAATTGTTAAGTCAAACTCCTTATTTGTGACAAAGCGCGTGACCAAGATTGGAAATGCCGGAGAGGCTGGGTATATAAGGATGCCTTTTTTCTTTTTGTTTTGCATTTCTTCTTTAAACAAATTATTGAATTTTTATCAATTTCATACAACATAGTTTGATGGTATTAGGTCTCCTCCCATGTCTGCACATATAGAATGTGACCTATAGAGTCTTATTTGTGTTCCCAAATATCCTTCAGTGTAGGTCCATCCACTGGGCCTACTAAGAATCCCATCCCAATAAGACACTGACTCTCCTCCTCCCAGAAGCCATCACTTGCTGGTTTAGGTTAGGATTTCTCACCCACTTCCCCATGTCTATGCTAGGACTTCATCCAGACACCTAACCAGCTACTCATATGAACTCACAGCAATGATGACAGTATGCACACTGCCTAAGGAAGCTCAGACCAGAAAAAAATCCTTGCGTTTCCACTTTTGAGATTCCATAAGGATTACCAAATTCTCAGGGTCAAAATAATTCTCTATTTATTCAAAGAAAGAACTTTATTTAATAAGAATTGTTATTAAATGAATATTTACACACACATAAACACACACATATACAGACACACATACACATATATATGTATATACATATACATACATATACTTCCTTAGTTTTGGTCTAAGTTTTCTGACAAATTGTCTCCATTTTCCTCCTCATTGTGGAAAGGCAGTTCCAGGTAACCTGAATAAAGATTGACAGCTACTTTCTTGTAACCATTCTTTCTGTCTCTAGGAATAGATTTTTCCCTGAAGATTAGAAAAAGCATAGTGGCATTATCTAGTTCATTGGTGCCAATCCTATCTCCATGGGGAGAATAAAATATATTATGCACCTAAACAAAATTGTAGACACTTTCCTCTCCATCTCTCTATGCATGTATGTTATAGGCCTTCTTAATATAGTTTTTTAATTATAGGTTTGAGTATCAAGAAGTGCAGCCTCATCTCATCTTTTGTCTTTAACAAGTATATTGTCATTAGGTATTACATAATAGCTTTGCATTTAGCATCCTTTTCTGTGTCAGTGCACTGTAGATTATCTGTCTCCTAGACTTACTAGATATAACTGGGATAACATGTGAAATGACACATTGAGGAATAAAAATATCATTAAATATGTGTATTATTGAACACAATGATATTAATAAAATGAAGAATAATTTGTACTATTACTGCAAAATGTTTTCTTTAAAAAGAGAGCAGTCTAGTTGGAAGTCTTCCCAGGAAAGCCACAGAAAATATGTTAGGGTCAAAAATAAGACTGACCCTAATTTCAATTAATAAAACCACTAAGTGTTCACAAAACTTGCAATGGGATCTGATTGGATATTGAACTGTTCATTACATCATTATAAAAGCAGATACTTTCCATATGTTTCTTGAGGGTTGTTCTAGTTTGTCTTCCATTGCTGTGACAAAACACTCTGACCGACACCAACTTGGGGAGGAAAGGATTTATTCAGCTTACATCTCAGGGCAGGAACCTGGAGGCAGGAGCTGAAGCACAAGCCATGGAGGAATGCTGTTTACTGGCTTGCTCCCCTGGCTCATGCCCAGCCCGCCTTCTTATACGGTACACAACAACCTGCCCAGGGTGGCACCACTCATTGTGGGCTGGACCCTCCCACACTCCTCTACCATCAAGACAATACTCCACAGATGTGGCCACAGGCCAGTCCAATGGAGCCAATTCCCCAATTGAGGCTCCCTCAACCCAGGTGTGTCAAGTTGACACTAAAGCTATCCAGCACAAGGGTATATACTCACCAGAATTCCAAAAAATCAATTTTTTTGCATATTTTAGAAAACAGTATAAGTCTTTCCTAAGCTTCAACATATCTGTTCAGACATGTTCTAACACAGCAACTGCCAAAGAAAAAAAATTCACCATATTGCTTTACTGATTTTTTTCCTTTCTAATTTTTAACATCAAAGAGGTTCTGAAGACTGACAGATCTAGGATCTCAGTGGATAGCTCTGATCTCCTGAGATTGCTTGACAATCACTCCAGTAGCTGATCCTTCACAAAAAGCCTGGTAAGCAGTCTGTTCTTAGAACCCAGCCAGCTGTGGAACTAAAGGATTCAGAATATTTTAAAATCAGTAGTAATTTGCATGTATAGCCATTAATTTAGAAGCATCCTCTAATTATTTATAACTGAAGAAAGATATTATAAATACCTTCTTTTCTATTATGTCTTAACTACCTTCTTGTGTTCCTCTTCCTGGTTAAGCTGAGTTTGAATCTACAACAAAGCTCATTGAGCACTTCGTCATATCCCTGACCCACAAGGATAGAGAGTAACTCATGTTGAGTGAGAACCCAGAACACCTGGTGACCATTCTGGGCAAGAGAGATTTAACATTATGTGTTCCAAATTCTGGCTCATTGGTAGGGCCTGAAAGCAACCACAACAAAAGATCAATAGTTAGAGAGAGAGAGAGAGAGTGGAGAGATAAATGGCACAAGTAAGGAGACAGACACACAGTAAATAAGCCCGCTGATGTGAAGACTTTATAAACAGTTGCTCAAGCTGGTTGGACATGGAGGCCCAGCTGCTAGACAGGATTCTACATGGCACATAAGAAGAAATTCTGTGCAATAGGTAAAGGGATTGACCTGGCCTCTTGTGCGAGTGTGTATTCCCCATTGGCGTTTCAGAGAACAGATGCCCAGAGGCCCGTCTCCAGTCTGCATGCTTCATCTATTCACCTGTAATGAGGTCTGTGAATCATGTTGCTCTTGAAAGACAGCCTGATTTGTCACTGTATTTGACAGCTGTCAATCACAGCAGCTGTGAGAAGCCTATTTGTCATTATTACTCTGATATTTATCAGCTCCAATTCAACAACAGACTCCATGAAAGTGCAGATACAGATTGCAATCACTCAACTGAATTAGAGCCTCATACAGTTTGCTTTCCATTATTGCTCTGGTGAAGCTTTATTCCATGAAAAGACATCAGGCTGGACTATTTTTAATACAGAAAATTGATACTGAGTACCAAGAGCTAATGAGCTTGGCTGTAGTCTTTCCCCTGCAACAGTCAGTGATGTCACTCCTCATTCACCATGGGAGGCTGGCCTGTACCTCTTCCTGCATGTAGGAACTCAGCTGTCTACTACAGAGGGTAATGGGAAAACTGAATACCCCTAGGGGTATTGAGGCTGCCACAAAATTGAAAATGGAGCAAATACTGCTGCCTTGTCTAGATTTAACAAATATGTTGAGTAATAATATCTTTTTTAGTATAAGGCCTCCACCTACACCCCTTAGGTGTGTAAAGCGTACGGGGAAATCATTTTGCCTGGCCATGACATGTGGCCCTTGTTAGAAGGCCATGTGGGCGAAGGGATACAATAATCCCAAAGAAGTATATGGTAAAAAGATGTTCTCAGAATGGCCACCGGATCCTGCTTTTGTTTTCATTTTCCATATTCTGGATGGCCTTTAGAATAATTGATTTTTGAAAATTTTATTTATTTTTGTATGTGTATGAATGTACTGTCCGCATGTAGGTTTGTGCACCTGTGTCGTGCAATGCTGTGGAGGTCAGAAGAGGGTCTCGGATTCCCCTGGAACTGGAGTTCTCCTGGAATTGGAGTTACAGACAGTTGTTAGCCACCATGTGGGTGCTGGGGATCGAACCCGGGTCCTCTGCAAGAGCAGTCAGTGCTCTTAACCACTAGGCTATCTCTCCAGCCCTAGAATAATTGATTTTTAAATTTACAGAGGGTATTGGGTTTTTTCCTGGACATTATGGTTTATTCCAACTTCCATTCACATCTTTAACATCCTTCTTTTTTATGAGAGCTCAGTGATGAGAACGGGGTAGATGCAATATCAGATGCAGCTAGTTGTTTTATTTTTTTTTATGGGAATTCTTTTCACAGGTAATTCATCGCAATCCTAGGAAGAATAGAGGGCAAGTTAATTCCTGCCTCATGTGATCCTCTGGGAACTGGAGCAGAGGAAGAGTCATCTCTTTTCTTTGGTGATAGAACCAACAATGTCACAGTTAGAACCAACCTCAACTCACCTCACTATGAATCTTATTCTGTTTCTAACACTATATAGCCTTTAAAGATACATAATTTTTTTTTTTTTGTCTTTTTGAGACAGGGTTTCCCTGTAGCCCCAGATGTCCTGTAATTCGCTCTGTAGAACTCACAAAGATCTGCCTGCCTCTGCCTCCCAAGTGCTAGGATTAAAGGCATGCACCACCATGCCCAGCTAAGATACAGAATTTTTAAAATAATATTTTTAATTGATTCTTTGAGAATTTTATATTGTATTTGATTTTGTTCATACCCCTTCTCCTATTTCCTTTCTGTTCCACCCCCCCCAACTAACCTTTGCACTACATATGTTCTGTTACTTTTTTGAAAAGGCCTTTGGGGGGCTGGGGAGATGGCTCAGAGGTTAAGAGCACTGACTGCTCTTGCAGAGCACTCGGGTTCGATTCCTAGCACCCACATGGCAGCTAAGAACCATCTTTAACTCCAGTTCCAGGGGAATCCAATGCCTTCTTCTGACCATGGCATTGCACAACACGGTTGCACCAACCTACATGCAGACAGTACACTTATACACATAAAAAATAATAATTAAAAAAAAGAAAAAAAAAAAAAGAAAAGGCCTTTGGAGTCAAATTTGTGTTCCCAACTTGACCTTGGGTGTGGGTCTTCCCCTAGAGCCTGTGTTGCCAATAGATCTTCCACTGGGGCTGGTCTTCTTTCCCAGCTCCCTGATTCATGCTGGGTTTCTGTATGGCTTGGGCTTGTACAGGTCTTGACAATGTTGTCACAGTCACCGTGTGTTTGTACGTACAACCATCCTCCTGTGTCTGGAAATCACAGTTTCCTTATATTCATCCACCATCTCTAGCTCATAAAATCCTTCCACTTTCTCTTCTGTAGTTATCCCTGAGCCTTAGGAAGAGACAGATGATATTAGTGTCCCATTTAGGGTGGAACACTCCACAACCTCTTATTTCCTACAGGTTGACCAGCTGTGAGATTTGTATTAATTGCCATCTGCTGCAAGATGAAATATCTCTGGCAAGAGATGAGAGATGGATTACTCTGTTGGTATAACAATAAGTCGTTAGTCCTTTAGCAGGATAAAAGTAGTAGATTCTCCCGTATGGCCTATAACTTGTCTAGCCACAGGTTGTTGGCTCTGATAACGGAAATTTAACAGCTCAGTGTCTCTCTGGAATCACAAGAGTCGGGCCTTTTCTAGCCATGTGGCTCTCCCTCTGTGAATCCCCCTTTAATGCTCCTCAAGGTAGATTCTGCTGAGGTCTCTAGTGACTACTCTGGCCTGGTGGTGACAGAGGCTCCCTGCTCTCCATCCAGTGCGCTGTCAAGCCCTAAGGCAATTCCACCTTAGGGTTTTCCTTGTTTCTCTGTTATCTCTGCTCTTTGGTCATTGAGTTCTACTTCCAGATCTTTGTTCCATTGTTCAAGAGCCTTTAGTCATGTCTTTCCTTTTCACATTTTCAGTAAGAATCACATCCCAAAATAGCTCATGACCCAGAGTATGTAGAATGTGATGGAATGCACCATTATGTTTACAGCCAAGTAGTATTCAGAGACCTACCAAAGGAAGACAAAGCCAAAAAGGTTAAGCCTCTTTTTTCTGGTTGAGACTCTGTTATAAGTGAGACTACTAAATCACTTGGTTTCTGAATACAGGATAAGGTAGTAGAAACCATGGGGTCTGCTTAAAACATGGGGAAGGTTGAGATTTTACTTTACATAAATTATTGCAAAGATTTCCAAGGGAGTAGCTGGGCAGACATACTAATACACCTGGGGGGTGTCTTGTAGCTCAAGAATTGCCTGCAGTTTCTGGGACCTATTTCCTCTTCTACTTTAATGAGGAGTTTTAAATGGAAAGTGCCATCTCACCTGACTGCTATCTAGCTCATGGATCCTTTTAGATTTGTGTAATTGGCTCAGGGATGCATGTGTGATTTCTGAGACACACTTGACCCACAGCTGTTCTCTAAGGTTTTAAGCATATGAAGTATAAAACATATTTCTCAATTGTCATTTCTGTATGTGTAGCTGTGCATTTGTGTGCGGGCGTGTGTGCGTGTGTGTGTGTGATGTGTTGGCTGAAATGGTAGGTTTAGAAGCAACTGGTGTCCACTAGATATAAGGTCTACAGAGCAAGGAGGAAGAAAGGCAGGAGAGGTAGGAAGAGGGAAAAGAGAATAGAAGGAAAGAAGAAAGAAAAAGGAAAGAAAGAAAGAAGGAAGGAATGAAGGAAGGAAGGAAGGAAGGAAGGAAGGAAGGAAGGAAAGAAAGAAGGGAAAGGAGATGAGAGAAACCTGCACTAGAGAAGTGTGGCATTTATGTGATCATTTCTGCTTAATTGCTGCGATACTGTATGTTGCAAATCCGTTTAGCCTAAAATCTCTTCCCAAACACATCATCTCTTTGGTAATTACTGCTTCATTATGGTGAGTTTATAATGATTCATTTACAATCATGGAAGGATTCTGCTCCCATTGTAGAGGCTGACTCTGCACCTCTTCCTATCAGCTAGCCTCAGTGAGACATTCCCTATATCACCAAACTTATACAAAAGATTTAAAGTGAAAAGACCTAGTAAAAATGGGAAAAGAAATGGAAAAAGATGATTAATATAGAGAAAATATTGTGACCAAGTGAACCATGTTAAGTGTATCAATTAGAGTACATTCATTTAGTTTTTCCTTTGACTTTCAGAATAGTTATCTCTCTCTCTCTCTCTCTCTCTCTCTCTCTCTCTCTCTCTCCTCTCTCTTTCTCCCTGTTTCCTTTTTTGCTTGTCTGTGTCTATGCTTGTGTCATGTGTGTGTGTGGTGGTGGTGGGGTTCCTGTGTGATTATCTGCATGGAAGCCAAAGGTTCACATCAGGATACCTTCTATAGTCACATCTCCACCTTATTTTGCTTTATGAGACAGAGTCTCTTACTGATCATGGAGCTCAGTCTTTTGCTTGGTTAGGCTGGCTTACCAGTGACCCTGCAGAACTTGCTGTCTCTGTTCCCCAGCACTGGGAACATAGATGCATACCTGGTTTTCACATGTGTTTTTGGGATCTGGCTAAGGTTCTCACGTTCTCACTGTAGATACTTAACCTCTGAGCCATCTCACCGTCTCCTCCCCCTTTTTCCAAGATAGGGTCTCATTCTGTAACCCATGGTAGCCTGGAATTTACTACACACCCCAGGATGGCCTAGACTTCATGGCGATCCTCTATCTCGGCCTCCCAGGTGTTGAATGTGTGGGTATGAGTCACAGCACTCAGCATCTGATTTCTTTTTTCCTTTTTTCTTTTTTTAATGCCCCCTCCCCAGGGCACCACCATGCCCTGCTTAAAGATGGTTCTTAGCTGCCATGTGGGTGCTGGGTCCTCTACAAGAGCAGTTGGTGCTCTACCAGCCATAGTCAAGGAGAAGGTCCACTGAGACCTGTGCAGTTCTGAACTTTGAGGGCACCTTTAGGTGGGAAGCACTGATAACAGGATTCTTTCCCCTTACCATGGATAAGGGAGCAGCCATTAATGAAAGGAAATAGCAAGAGTGTGTAAGAGTGTGATGTTTTTTAAGTAGCTTATATATTCTGGATGTTAATGCTTTGTCAGATGTAACTGTGGTGAATGTTTCCTCCCACTCTGTGGGTTTTCTCTTCACTTCCTTGATTGTTTCTTTTTTTTTTATTTCTGTATGTGTATGAATGTACTGTCTGCATGCAAGTCTGTGCACCCGTGTCGTGCAATGCCGCGGACGTCAGAAGAGGGTCTCAGATTCCCCTGGAGCTGGAGTTCTCCTGGAATTGGAGTTTCAGACGGTTCTCCGCCGCCATGTAGGTGCTGGGGATCGAATCCAGGTCCTCTGTAAGAGCGGTCAGCGCTCTTAACGGCTAGGCCATCTCTCCAGCCCCCAACCTTGATTGTTTCTTTAGCTGTACAAAAGGTTTTGAGTTTGATGAGGTCCCACTTGTCAGCTGTTGTCCTTATTTCCTGTGCATCTGCTGTTTGATTTAGAAAATCTTTTCCTACACCTATGTCTGGTAGGTTGCTGCCGATTTTTCTTCTATCACCTTCAAGGTTTCAGGTTTTAGGTTGAGATCTTTGATCCACTTGGAGTTTATTTTTGTACAGGGTGATAGGTAGGGGTTTAATTTTGTTCTTCTACAAATGGTGATCCAGTTTTGCCAACACCATTTGCTGAAGATGCTATCTTTCCTCCATTGAGCTTTTTTGGCCCCGTTGTCAAATATGAAGTGGCTGAAATTATATGAGTTCAAGTTTGGATCTTCAATTTTGTTCCATTGGTCAATGGTTCTGGATTTTTTGCCAGTACCAGGCTGTCTTTATGACTATAGCCCTGTAATATAGCTTGAAGTCTGGTAATGTAATCCCCCCAGTATTGCACTTTTCACTCAGGGTTGCTTTAGCTATTTGGGGTCTTTTGTTTTTCCATATGAATTAAGAAAACAAATGACCTACTCAAAAGATGGAGTAAAGAGTTGAACAGAGACTTCACCAGTAAGGAAGTAAAGATGGCTGAGAAACATCTTAAAAAGTGTTCAACATCATTAATAATTAGGGAAATGCAAATTAAAACCATGCTAAGATATCATCTCACTCCAATAAGACTAGCCAAGATCAAGAAAACAAAAGATACCAAATGCTAGAGAGGTTGTGGGGAAAGGGGAACACTCACCCACTGCTGGTGGGAATGTAAACTTGTACAACCACTGTGGAAAGCAGCATGGAGAACCCTTAAAAAACTCAAAATGAGCCTACCCCCTGACCCATCCATACCAATCCTGGGTATATTCCCACAAGACACATCCTACCATAAAGATACATGCACAGCTATGTTTATTGCAGCCCTCTTCACAATAGCAAAGAGCTGGAACCAACCCAAATGCCCCTCAACAGATGACTGGATAACAAAAATGTGGTCCATCTACACAATGGAGTTCTATGCAGAAGTAAAGAAATATGACATCATGAGCTTTGCTGGTAAATGGATAGAACTCAAAGCAATTATACTAAGGGAAGTAACACAGTCCCAGAAAAAAAAAAAAAAAAGGTGAATGGTTTCCCTCATTTGTGGATGCTAACACCAAATCCCCAGTTGGCAGGAAAACTGAGCAACTTTATTATTACATTTCATTGTATCTGAAAGCAACTGTGCTATTCCAATGTGAATCTCTAAATGGGTTCTAGAATTGCCCTACCACTTTTATTCACACATTGTAATTACCATATATGGATGGAAGACATGTAGTCGTATTCTAAAAAAAAAGAATGTAAAGTTACACATCTTTATACCTGCATGCAAATTTACTGTTAAAATGTGAATCTCTAAATGTGTTTAGGAATCAACCTATAGTTTATTTTCAGAATTTGTAACTTTGACTTATGTGTGGAATGTATATCTGCATATTTTGGAATAATGTAAAATTTTAAAAAAGATTAAATAAATAAAAAAAAAGAATGGGATGTGATGAAGTAGTGGGAAAACAAATGTTAGAACACCTAGGACCAGAGACTTTAGAATTCTTGCATTGGGGCAAAGCAGCCAGAACCTGAGGTGGCATTGCCTTTTCCTGGGAAACTATAATCATGATACCTCATTGCCCTGCCCCCACAGCCTCCCAGGCCAATGAGCACTCTCCTGTCTTCCTGTCCACTGCCTGTCTGTGTCCTGAGTCTGGCCATTCACTGTTCTTCAGTTGATTGCTTCCTTTATTCTTTCTACATTCACATATGTGTTCAGTATTTTTTATTGTACTGTCAACGGCCTACCTACCAGCATAGCAGGATATTTGCTGAATTTGAGCAGAGGGAAGAGCAGAGGTGGTGGAGATTTGTGGTACTTGAATGGCAGATCAACTTTACAGCTTCACTTCAGCCTGTGCTCATTGTTCACCTATAGCAAGCCTGTGTCTAGTCTATGGGTGGCACTTTACGGGGGTTACATGTGACCCAGACAAGGATGCAAGGTGAAAGGAGGGCTGAGCAGAGGTTGACTGGATATATCCAGCTCAGAGAAAAAGGATTCTGGTGTAGATTTTAGATACCACAGCCACATTTAACAACTGAACTATTCTGACTTCCTACTTCAACCTTGCTGCTAGCACCACACAAAGTGCCTTATTTGCAGGGTTTTCTTCGGCATTGAACGCTTTCCAGAGACACCTTTCAAACACTTCAGGACTGGCAACACATGGGAGGGTTCTCTCATGAAGTGCCTATTGTCCCTGTGTCCTTAAATTGGAGAAAATCACAAGTAGTTACATGGTTGTGTATGTGTGTGTGTGTGTGTGTGGTGCGTGTGTGTGTGTGTGATAGGAGGAGACATATTGTCATTGAATGGAAACTTGTATTCTTATTTTTTAAATTTTATTTATTTAATTATTTTTATGTGTATGAATGTACTGTCTGCATGTAGGTTTGTGCACCCGTGTCGTGCAATGCAGTGGAGGTCAGAAGAGGGTGTCAGATTCCCCTAGAACAGTTAAAGACGGTTCTCAGCCGCCATGTGGGTGCTGGGGAATGAACCCCGGGTCCTCTGCAAGAGCGGTCAGCGCTCTTAACCACTAGGCCATCTCTCCAGCCCGGAAACTTGTATTCTTGTGCAACTGTGTAGCAGACATGCTTCTGAATCACAGGTAACAAGCAGCGAGCTGGTCTTCTCTCTCAGCAAAACTGTATTATTTGGTAGGCAATAGAGGAGAGGGTACAGATTAGTAAATAAGCTTGAATGTATGCTTAAGACAAATTCATGGGGCAGAATATCCAGCATTACACAGCACTTTGACTAAGAATGGATGTGCCTTTTAATCATCGGTTGCTGTTTGTTTGACACATGGCTGTCTAGGCAAATGTCAATGCTGTGTATTTAGGAACCTTGCTATAAACCAGTACCTTAGAAACATAGTCATTTATCAGGAACTAAGTTGTCATTAATAACATTCCTCAGGGGAAATGTGGGTGAATAGTTATGTAGTTGGTGATATTGGGCCTTCAGTCAGACACGCACTTAGAAACTTAATCTTTCATTTCAGAAAAATAATAGGATGTGAGTGGTAGAACAGTGTGACGGGGTCTTCAAAATACACTGTATTATTCTCCCAGAGCCTCAGGACTGAGGTATGTTTGGGGTGCAAATGAATTTGGACTTTAACGAGCTCAATTTTGTACTAGAATATTATTTCTTTTGCCTTTCTGAGACAGGGCCTCCCTGTAGCCCCAGCTGTCCTGGAACTCACTCTGTAGACCAGGCTGGCCTTGAACTCACAAAGATCCATCTGCCTCTCCCTCCCGAGTGCTAGGATTAAAGGTGTACACCACCACGCTTGGCTGCTAGAATATTATTTCTAAAAATAGGCTGAGAAGTCCTTTGCAGAAAGGAACATAGACTGTCTGATTTCTGCTATTGGTCAAACTCAAAGTCTTCTGGTCAAATCAGAATCATATAAACATTTGAGATCCTTCATTCTTACTAATGAGGAAATGGCTCAGAGATGACAAGGGACTGGAGAAATGGCTTGAAGGTTAAGAGCACTGGCTGCTCTTGCCAAGGACCCAAGTTCAGTTCCCAGCACCCACATTGTAGCTAACAACCATAAATTAACTCCAGTTCCAGGAATCAAACACACTTGTCTTCCCCCTAGCGCACTTACATATACACAGACAAAATGTTCATACATGTAAAATACAAATAAATAAGTCCAAAAGAAAAAAAATAATCTCAGAGTAAGACATGAGAGAAGTGGAAGGGAATAAGACCAAGACTCTATGGAGTTTTCAGTCTATAGAAGCAAAGGCATAAATATGAAACAGTGTAGCAGAAGCAGTACTTATAGGATGAAGTGATTTATGGGTGATCACAGGCAAGGATTTCAGATATCCCTGGGTTCTGGGACAACAGGGGGTTTGTCATGGAGGATGAAAGGGTTTGAAGTGACTTAGAATGAAAATGAGAATTGTCAGTGATTAAGCCCCAGGACATGACAGATTCAGGAAACTTGGGATCAAAGGAGCAACCAGGACCTCTTATCAAAAAAAGTACTCAGTGCCCTTGAATAGAGGCATGGAGGGCAGGATGACATGAGATAGTCAAGACTGATGATGCTGCACCACATGTGTCTTCATGGAGAAGGAGAAAATTCTAGCAATTGAATACTTTACAAAATGTTAAGAATCTAAACTGTAATGAGTTTTGCAGCTGTAGCTGGCTAGACGAAGTAAGAGCCAGTAATTATAGATCTTTCCAGTGAAGGACTTTCACATTTTATCCTCAATCTGGGTGTTTGGGGGAAAGTAAGTGAAATGTCACCTCCTCTGCGAATCCTTCTCCACAATTTCTTATGCTTAATTAGCTTTGTGCTGCTAGAGTTGCAACTTATACACAGTCTCCACGTCTTCCGTTGCATATGCTTCCCCTGATATGCTTTGCTGTTTGGACAGATACCATTTCTCAATATTCTTAATAACTGAGATATTTAATGCCAGTTTTCATGAAATAGTGATCAAATTAAATTAAAGGGATATATAAAGAAAATAGCAAATATTCCACGTGCAATGCTTTCCAGTTATCTTGGTGCTTATATATAGATTATCTCTTTTAGTTCTTGCAATTTCAGCTTGGGAAACAGTTCTAATTGTTATTAGTGTTTTAAAGATGGTAAAGCTTACTCACAGGAGTTAATTGTCCAAGTCCAAGATAATGCACCTGGGAAATGACAGACATTTGAAGCCTTGAAACTCCAAAATCCTGTGTCCTTGCACTGTATCATGAGCTAGCGGGAGGATAGGAAGAATGAATTCTCTAAAAAAGCTGCTTTTAAACTTCTTTGACACTTGTTACCATAACTGTCATACCAGAACACAACGAATAAACTAATGTGTAATGACATCTATTCAGCTGCCTAAGCTGAAACCATCAGTGTGTTTAAAGCTTTATCTCACTGGGGACAAAGACTTCAGGAAAGTGGGATAATTGATGTATGAACAAAAGACCTTGAGGTCAAAGAAGAGGAAACTATCAGTTCTCAGTGAAGAAATCTGTAAATTTCCAATGAGATCCTAGAGTGTTGAGCTACCCTATGTTGGAGGATCCATAGGAACTTGGAATAATAAAAAAGGAAGAAAAGCTTTCCTGATTGGATGGGGTGACTGGACTCTTATAGACAGGCAGTAAGAATGGGTAAAATGTCTAAGGAATTCCTAAGGTCTTAAGGGAGGTAACTGGTGGATTGCAGGAAGAAAACAAACATAGATTGGTAAAGTTATCATTAAGAGTATGAAACTCCTGCTACGAAGTTTAAGCATATACCACTGTAAGCCTGGAGCTCTGGGACTGTACTAAGCTGGGGAACAAGAAGATCGGGCATGCACTATGGAAAATCTATTGGGTGACCAGGTAGAGTGTGGACAAGCCTTGAGATAGATCACAGAGAGATGATCACAGCACATGAGGTGATTACTGTTCAAGATTTAGGCCTAGTGGTTAAGAGCACCGACCGCTCTTACAGAGGACCCGGGTTCGATCCCCAGCACCCACATGGCGGCTGAGAACCGTCTGAAACTCCAATTCCAGGAGAACTCCAGTTCCAGGGGAGTCTGACACCCTCTTCTGACCTCCGCGGCATTGCATGACACAGGTGTACAAACTTGCATGCAGACAGTACATTCATACACATACAGAAATAAATAAAATTAAAAAAAAATTCATAAACTATGTGTAAGCATCCTGGGGATGTGGTTAAAATGCAGTTTCTGGTGAAGAAGATCTGGTTGGGACCCAACATTTAAAATTTCCAAAAAGCATCTAAGTTTTGAGTAGCAAGTGCCTGGGTGAGTGAGCAAAGAACACAGAGAGAATTGGGGCTGTCTCTGAGACAGCACTGAGGTCCCAGGGAATCCTTTCTTGACCTCTGCTTTATTATCTAGCTGGGTCCTATTAAGTGTTCCTTACTCTACAGTCCATAGATCTTCATAGGTGTTCAAAGAACTTACTGTGCCTGTGGTATTTGTACTTTCAAGCAGATTTTTTTTAAGGCAAAGAAAGTTTTTATGTGTGAGTGTATTTCCTAGCTCCTGTGTAACATTAAAATTCCCTAAAGGTCACAGATTATATCATAATCTTCTTGCTCCAGTAAGCAGATAGTAGGTAGTACTAACAAATATTTATTAAACTTAGTATGTTCCTGGAACACATATGAACATTGGTGGTTTTTAAGGACATGTTATATTCTTGATACTGAGGAAGGAATGGTGAAGATTGCAAGTTAAAGCTGTTCTCTGGACAAATATTTTAGAATCCAGAGTCTTTCGGACTATGAATAATAATTTAAACTCATTTTTTTTGGTCTTTTTGAGACAGGGTCTCTCTGGAGTCCCAGCTGTCCTGGAATTCGCTCTGTAGACCAGGCTGGCCTTGAACTCATAAAGATCCACCTGCCTCTGCCTCCCAAGTGCTAGGACTAAAGGCATGCGCTACCACACCCGGCTTAATTTAAACTCATTTAATGAGTGAGATATTCATTGATCAAGACCCTTTCCCATAATCTCAATTCTACAAAATTATATAAAAAATTTAAGTGTTTTCTATATAAAGTAAATAATCCCATTGTTTGTTTGTACCACAAAATCTTCAGTCTTTGAAACCTTGGACTCAGAATGAAAAAAAAAATCTAAGACTTCAAGACTGGACTGAGCACAGGGCAAGTTGTGGTTCTTTGAAAGTGATAAGGTCTGATGGCAGAAGTGGTAATAGCTGACACCTTTCTTCCTCAAGAGAATGGAAACAAATTGGTTCTAAATTCCATTGAGTTAACTTTGATTCTTTGAAATTGCTTCAGATCCCCGAGCTGGTATATTCTAGACATGAGCTTGACTAAAACCCTAGCAATAAAATGTCCTTTTAGTTCAGTGAGTCTGGAAATGAAAGGGCTGAATGGTCCAACGGAAAGGTCACTGATTTTGGAGATAGACTGGTGTAGGTTAAAATGCTCCAGCCCCTACCAAACACCAGAATTCTGAGTCACTGTGGGCAAGCTGCTTGATTATACTGGTCTCTGACATCATCATCTATGAAAAAGCTAGAAGTTCAGTGGAGGTTCACAAAGGAAGAAAGTGACAGCAATGAAGGCAGCCTTTCCCTGCAGTCCGTATACGTCATGACTTCCCTAAAGACTGAGGAAAAGGCTGTGGGCAACTGAGAGCTCCTAGTGATACCAATCACAACAAAGTAGATAGCTCTCTTTCACTAAACCAAATCAACCAATAATGTTCTGTGTCTTAATGAATGAAATATTTAGGTGGTCACAGAAAATGTGGTTAATAAAAAATGAATGTAGCTCCCCCCCCCCCACCACCAATTGGTGGGCCTGTAGGGTGTAGTACTGTGCAACCTGCCACCCTTTCATTGGTTTGGATGAGAAGAAACAACTCTCTGCTTGGTAACAAGGTTGGTGAGATATGGACCTATGCTGTTGTAGGGGAATTAAAGGAAAACATTTCAGGTTAACTTTTCAGTCTTTTCTCCTTTAAATTTGGACCTTTATTTTTATATTTTAACACTGTCTTTATCAGTGGCTCACTGAGTGATCTGATAGAATTCAGTCATCATTTTGGCACTTGACTAAACCAAGTACAAAATGCCATGTTCTCAATATAACTATATTTTATGGAAGTATTTATCCATGTAGTGAAGAGATTCCTTCTCTGAACGCTTCAGTATTTTTCTTCATTTAGCATATTAAATAATGATTTTTTATTTATATATATATATATATATAATTGTACTTTGCTCGTAGTTCCTCTCCCACTACTCTTTCCACCCTATACCCTACATCTATTCCCCTTCATTCCCCTAAATATTCCTGCTCTCCTCTCATATCATTTATTACATTGTGTTATGTTATATTCATTTGAATCTAGATCATCTGTGTGATAGAAAACATGCAATATTTGTTCTTCCCAGTGCATTATCCACTCCTTTCACCCCTGCTTTGTCCTTTCAGACCATTCCTCTCCCCACCGTTTCTCTAATTTCATGTTGAACATGTATATATTTAAATCTAGATTTCACATATGAGAGAAACATGATAATTGTCTTTCTGAGTCTGGCTTATTTCACTTAACATAATGACCTTCAGTTCCATGCAGTGTTTATAAATAACATGATTTCATTTACTCTATGGATGAAAGAATTCCATTTCGTGCATGACATTTCTTCTATCCACTCATCTGCCAATGGCCTCTGCACTGGTTCCATACCTTGGCTCTCCTGAGTGTTGCTTCAATGAGCATGGGCATATACAAGTGTGTCTGTGATATGCTGATGCAGATTCCTTCAGATAAATATCCAGAAGAGGTAGAGCTGGATTGGGTGGTAATTCATTTTTCACTCTTTTGAGTAATCTCCACACTGACTTCCCTAGTAGCTGCACCAATTTAGACTCTTGCCAGTAGTATAGAACCTTTCTCTGCATTCTTGTCGATGCTTGCTTATTTTATTGATGACAGCTATTCTGATTAGAGAGTCGTAAAATCTCAATGTAGTTTTAATTTGTATTTCCCTGATTGCTAAGGATGTTGAACAATATATTTCATGTATTTATTGGCCATTTTATTTATTCTTTCGAAACTGTGTTATATTAATTTGTCTATTTGTTAATTAGAATTTTTGGAGTTTGAGGATTTAAGTTTTTGGATTTGTTATAAATTCTAGGTAGTAAGCTAGCCCAATACACAGAGTTGAGCATTATTTCCTCCTTTTCTGTAGGCTGGCTCTTCACTCTGCTGGCCATTTCCTTTCTTGGGCAGAAACTCCATTAGGGAGCCTCGTCTCTAGGCTTGGCATGGCCATTGCCATCAGAATATCAGCAGTTGAGTATGACCTATTTCACTTTATATAATGACCTCCACTTCCATCCATTTTCCTTCAAACGATAAAATTCCATTTGTTTAATGGATGAAAAATTCAGAGAAAGAGAGAGAGAGAGAGAGAGAGAGAGAGAGAGACAGAGAGAGACAGAGAGACAGAGAGACAGAGAGACAGAGACGGAGACAGAGACACAAAGACACAGAGATATACTTTTGATTTTATCTCCAGCATGTAGGTTTAGAAAATGAAAGCATCTGCCGGGCCTTTAATCCTAGCACTTGGGAGGCAGAGGCAGGTGGATCTTTGTGAGTTCAAGGCCAGCCTGGTCTACAGAGTGAGTTCCAGGACAGCTGGGGCTACAGGGAGATCCTGTCTTGAAAAGACAAAAAAAAAAAAAAACAGAAAATGAAAGCATATATCTCCTGAGGAACAATACCCATAATTGTCTGTGGCCTCCACAGGCTCATAGACACACATACACACACACACACACACACACACACACACACACACATGCATGCACATACCTGCACACATAGACAAATGAACAAACACAAATATGCATACATAAGAAAAAGCAAAGAAGAATATCCGGGGTAGCAGGATGGGCTGGTGAGGTGATTAGACTCTCACCTGAAATTTGAGTGTCTAGCTTTTTCCTGTATCCATTCAGCAGCATAGCTGTATGTACATTCTCTCCTAGCTACCCAAGGTCTTGGTAGGTACTAGACAACATAGGAGGAAGTAGAGTAACTGTAAGGGGGACTCCATTTATGCAGCTTTCAGGGGCTATCACCACAGCTGGGGGGGGGGCTCTACAGAACTGCAGCATGCTGTGGCTCACCCACTTTCCTATCCGTCAACTCGCATCAGTGTTCATGTAAGTCAGCACAATAAACCCCTTGTTGGTTCACCAAGCTAGAATTGTATGGAATGGTTTCTTTTGTCTTCCATTGGTATCCAGTCTAGGTTAAATAGATATTTATTTAAGTCTTACCCAGGAAAAATAACAAAATAGAGCTTTTTCATTTCATGCTACCCCATTTCTCAATTATTTCTGAGCAATCGGGGTCTTTTCAGAACTTCCATACCGGAGTTGGTATCTTATAGCGTTCCTCTTAAATTTTCCTCTAACAGTTTCAGAATATCAGGTCTCACAGGAAGGTCTTTAATCTGTTTCTAATTGATTTTATATGCTATAAGCAATATAGACCCAGTTTTATCGTTATAAATACATTATATGTAAATGAATATCCAGTTTTCCCATCTTCATTTGCTGAAGCAGCTGTCTTCAAACCAATGTACTTCTTTTTTTTTATTTTTGAGACAGGATCTCCTTGTAGTCCTGCTGACATGGAACAGGTAATGTAGACCAGGCTGGCCTTGACCTCAAAGAGATCTTCTTGTCTCTGACTTCTCAGTGAGTTCAGGGATGAAAGGCATGGGCCACTACATGCCTCTTCTTAATACCCTGATAAAAATTAAGTGGTTACAGCTGCAAAAATTTAGATTTAAAACATCTATTCTACTTCATTTGTTTATGTGTTCGATTTGGTGTCAGTACATATTTTTGTTAATGCCAATCTTTGATATAATTTGAGATCACATGAAGCGATACCTCGAGCATTGATATTTCTGTCTAGGTTTGCTTTAGTTATTTGTGGTACTTTTTAATATTTCTGTAGCAGCCACTTTCATAATATGAATTCTGCCAATCCTTGAGCATTGGGGGGTATTTCTATCTTCTAAGAGTCTCCTTCAATTTCTTTTTTCTGCAGATCTATCTACTCTAGGGGCTTTAGGGAGAGCAGAGTTCTTTTGAAGCTATTGTGAATAGGATTTTTGTCCTGATTTCTTTTTTGAGAGTTCATTATTGATACTCTGTGTGTTGATTTTGTATCCTGCTACTTTGCTGAAAGTGCTTATGTGGTCTAAGAGTTTTATGGCAGAGTCTTTGGGGTCTTTAAAGTATAGGATCATATCACCTATAAGTAAGGATAATTTGATTTCTTCCCTTCCTATTTGTATCTCTTTTATTTCTTTCACTTGTTTTATTGCTTTAGCTAAGATTGAAACACTATATTCAATAACAGTACAGAAAATAGCCACCTTTGTATCATTCCTGAACTTGATATAATTTTTGGCTGTGGTTTGTCATATTTAACCCATATTCCCATTCTGTTGGTTAGTTTTTTATCACCAACTTGACAAAACCTAAAGTCACCTGGGATGAGAAAATATCACTTGAGCAATTGCACTGATCAGATTAACCTGCAATATGTGTGAGTTACTGTCTTGATGATCGATGTGATAGGACCCAGGCCACTGTGGGCAGTACTGTCCTTATGCAGATAGTTCTGAGCTGTGTAAGAAATGTAGCTCACATAAACCAGGAAGCCCCAATAAGTATCTTCCCTGGAATTGGCTTGGTTTCCTGCTTCACTTCCTTCCTTAACTTCCCTCAGTTATGTACTGTGATATGAATTTATAAACCCCCCAAATAGGGGCTGGAGAGATGCTCAGTGGTTAAGACCACTGATTGCTCTTGCAGAAGACCTGGTTTCAATTCCCAACACCTACATGGTGGCTAACAACCATCCATAATTCCAGGTTCAGGGGATCTGATGCCCTTTTCTGACCCTTGCTTGCATTATACAACACGAGCAGACTTGTGTGCAATCAAGCAGTGCATTCAGACACATAAAATAAAATAATAAATATTTTAAGAATAAATTAAGAAAAACACAAAATTCCTCCACCACTGGCTTTTGGTCAGTGTTTTATCACAGTAACAGAGGAGCAAATTAGAACACGCCTTTCTTGTTCTGAGTCATCATCTCATCCATTATATTATTTTCCAGTTCCATCCATTTATATACAATTTCATTATTTCATTTTTCTTCACAGATGAGTTATATTGCTTTGGGTATATGTATCACACTTTTCCTATCCATTTATCTGTTGGTGGACATCAAGTTTGATAACATTTCATATCTATTCTGAATAGAGCAGCAATGAACATGGCTGTGCAGATTATCTTTGTAGCAGGCTATAAAGTCTATTGGGCACATACCTAGCAGTGGAATAGCTGGGTCTTATGGCAAACATATTTCTAGTTTTTAATTTTTTTTAAATTTATTTTTGTATGTGTATGAGTGTACTGTCTGCATGTAGGTTTGTGCACCCGTGTCGTGCAACGCCGCGGAATTCAGAAGAGGGTGTCGGATTCCCCTGGAACTGGAGTTCTCTTGGTATTGGAGTTTCAGATGGTTCTCAGCTGCCATGTGGGTGCTGGGGATCGAACCCGGGTCCTCTGTAAGAGCGGTCAGCGCTCTCAACCGCTAGGCCATCTCTCCAGCCCCCATATTTCTAGTTTTTAGAGAAACCTCCAGACTGTTTCCAAAGTGCCTGCACAAGTTTCCACTCCCACCAGCAAGGTATAAGAATTCCCATTGGCCATGGCCCATGCCAACATTTTTAATAACTGTAGCCCTGATGAAGGCTGTTTTGACTGGAGCGAGACAGAATCTTTTTAAAATATTTAGTGCATTTTTGTGTATTTTATATAACATTCAAATAGATCTCTCTCAATCAATCTTTTTTTTTTTTTTTTTTTTTTTTTTNAGACCAGGCTGGGCTTGTACTCACAAAGATCCACCTTCCTCTGCCTCCCAACTGCTAGGATTAAAGGCGTGCGCCACCACGCCCGGCCAATCTCTCAATCTTAATCAGCTTTATACTCCCTTCTCCATTTGTACCCCCAAGGCTAAGTATGTTGAACACTTTTAGATGTTTTCTAGCCATTTGCATTACAGCTTTTGAGAATTTTCTGTCCAGTCACATTCCACATTTTTTTTAATTAAAAAATATTTATTTATTTTCAATGTGTATGAATGTACTGTCTGCATGTAGGTTTGTGCACCCGTGTCATGCAATGCCACGGAGGTCAGAAGAGGGTGTCGGATTCCCCTGGAACTGGAGTTCTCCTAGAATTGGAGTTACAGACGGTTCTTAGCCACCATGTGGGTGCTGGGGATTGAACCCGGGTCCTCTGCAAGAGCAGTTGGTGCTTTTAACTGCTAGGCTATCTCTCCAGCCCCACACTACACATTTATTCTCTTTATATTTAGATATCCAGCATGTTTCAGTTATCTCTATGGTCTAGTCACTATCCACTGTCCACATGAATAGCTGGCAAAGGTTTTTCTCCCATTCTATGGCCTGTCCATCCACTAGATTCAGAATCTTCTTTGCTTTTATATTCATGAGATCCCAATTGTTGACTGTTAATCTTACTTCCTTGTTACTTAAGTCTTATTCAGAAAGGCCTTATATGTGCCAATAAGTTGAAGAGCATGCACTATTTCTTTCTTCTAGCAGCTTCAGGATATTGGGTCTTATGTTAGGGACCTTGATCCATTTGGAGGTGAGGTTTGTTCAGCATTAGAGAGAGGATTTGGTTTCATTTTTCTTTATGTTGAGATCCAGTTGAGAAATCAACCGTGGACTGATCCCTCCATCCTCAGCTCTGTTCTACTGATCTCTGTGTCTTTTTGCTGGTGCCATGTATTTTTATTACTATGGCCCTGTTTGTATATGTAAAATCATATATGCTGATACCTCCCACAGTATTCTTTTTGCTTAAGGTTGCTTTGGCTGTTGGTGGCATTTTGTGTCACAATATAAATGTTTGGATTGTTTATTCCCATTTCTGTGAAGGATGGTCTTGGAATTTTATAGAGATTTCAATGACTTTTTAGATTGGTCTTGATAAGATGGCCAATTTCACAATAAAAATTATTTCAATCCATGACCACGGATTTCATCTTCTCATGTCTTTCTCAGTTTTTTTCTTCTGTATCTTAAAATTTTTATTGTAGATGTCTTTCATTTCCTTGGTTAGGTCTATTCCAAGGAACATTTCTCTTGTGGCAGTGTGAGATTGTTTCTTGGATTTGTTTTCCAGTAATTTGCCAATTGTATATAAGTAGGTTACTGAATTTTGCATGTTCATTTTGTTTTTCAATTTCCTAATAAAAAACATACACTGACATATTAGATTAGAAAATAGGAACTATCTTTTCTCTGCCTCTGAGAAAAATACCTTACCATCAAGATAGTCTCCATCCTATGGGAAAAGTATAGAAAAGGGGATTCCAAACAGGTGGAAGCAAGAAATAAACAGGTATAGCTATTCTGGTATCTGGAAACATAGACTTCATACCAAAACTAGTCAAAAAGGATAAGAAAGGTCACACTAAATTCATCAAAGAAACAAGATACCAACAGGATACTACAATTTGAAATATATAAATACCAAACACAAGTGCACCCAATTTCATAAAAGAAATACTGCTAGTTGGGGTAAAATAGATAAACCCCAACACAGTAACAATGAGTGCCATCAATACCATACTCTCATCAATAGAGAGATCATTTGGACAAAACCTAAAAAAAATATTATAGTTGAATGGTACCATCAATTAAAGGGACCCAACAGACTTCTAAATAACATTCTACCTAATCACCAAAGAATACACATTCCTCCCGACAATCCATTGAACTTTATCCAAAATTGATCAGCCCCTTGTATGAATGTTTTACAAGCATGTTGTATTTCATACTGATGTTCACACAATGAACTCAGCTTTACATAAATAATAGTTAGATTGATTATATATTAACATTCCCTGAAAGAGGACTCTTTTAGCCGCTTTGGTTTTCTTAAGATAATATTTGCATTATTTTTTTCAAAATTTTATGCAATTTATTTTGATCATACTCACCCTCCCCTTCCCCCCGACTTCTAGACCCACCTTCTATCTTTCCCACCAACTTATGTTGTCTTAAAAAAGAAATAACTGAGTCCAATTTGTGCTGAATAAAGCTTTATTTTATCCCAAATTTCCATGTCTTCACAGAACTCTGAATCATTTCTTTATAATATTACTTCTTTCTCTCCCCTCTTCTCTCCTCCTCTTCTCTTCTTCTCCTCTTCTCTTCTCCTCCCCTTCTCTTCTCCTCTCCTCTCCTCTCCCCTCCCCTCCCCTCCCCTCTTCTCTTCTCTTCTCTTCTCTTCTCTTCTCTTCTCTTCTCTTCTCTTCTCTTCTCTTCTCTTCTCTCTTCTCTTTCTCAGCATTTTCTTCATTTAGAGTCTTGGTATGTTGAAGCTGATCTCCAAATCCTAGGCTCCTAGGATGATAGGATGATCATGTGACCTCAGTGTTCCCAGTCAGTGCTGGGACTACAAGAGCACCTCACCTCATTTCACCTAGTTTTCATCTTAGTCTTTACCTAGACTTTCCTGATGAATGACATTTTGGAATTTTCTACAATCTGCATGTTGATATTGAGATATGGTATATATTTAAGAAATTGTCAATTTAGATTTTCTTATTCTAAATTTTAAAAATTTACTTTTAGCAACATATTTGACTACATTCACTCCTTTTTTTTAAGTCAACACACATATTGTTATTTTATAATATTTGCCAATTTTATAGCAGTAGAAAAGGAATTTGAATTTGTGCTTGAATTACATTTAGAGAAATATGAAGATAATAAATCTCATACTCATGTTAGCCAGGAAAGGGGTCCATAACCAGTAGCAAGATTGAAGTAGTAATAAAAGTCATTTAACTAAGAAAAGCTGGAACCAGATGGAACTGAAATATAAAACTGTACCAGAATTTCAAAGAACTAACACTAATGCTACTCAATGTATTCCATGAAATAGAAAAGTTAGAAAGATACTCAAACTATTTTTTCAGGTACAGTGAATATTTTGTAAATTTTTTATTAAATTATTGTGTATTTCATACAGAACATCTCAATCATCTTTATACCCCCTCCCCACTGGCACCGTCCCATAGCCACCCACTGGAATTTATGCATTCTCTCATTTGTGGCAAGACCTATCAAGCAAAGTTAGTGCTCCCAGACATCCCTCAGTGCAGGTTCATTCACTGAAGTCTAGTCAGCCTATCTAGAGTTCCCCCCTGTTAGAAAATCAGCTCTTCTTCACCCAGTAGTAATTAAGTGTCACTAGTTCTTTGGTTAATATTGGGTCCTGCTGCCCCTTTCCACAGCTCTGTGCTGGGTTTTTGTCTGCTTGAATTTGCATAGGTCTTATGCATGCTGACACCATTGCTGTAGGTTCATAAGAGCTGTTCTTAGGAGTGTGTAGGACTCTATTTTCATGTGGTCATGCACCTCCTCCCTGGCTCTTAGAATCTTTCCATCCCCTCTTCTACAATGGTCCCTGAGGCCTAGGTGGGTGGAGCTTAATGTAGGAGTCCTATCCAAGAACCTGTGGACTCTTATTCTCTATGCTTTGGCCATTTGTTTCCTTTTCTGTTCTTTACCCTTTACCCTTTTACCCTTTTACTCTTTTGCATGGCTCAGGGGGTGGGGGGTTTTCACTGATGAATATTAACAGGTGTGTTACTGTTCTCTCATGGAGAGAAGGTTCCATTATGTTCCTTGAACCTTAGGTGTAGAGGGCACATCTCAAACTATTTTTATGAAGCCAGTGTTATCCTGATACCAAAGCCAGACACCACAAAAAGAGAATAAAAAAAGAAGAGAAAAAGAAAGGAAATGAAAGGGAATGGAAATGAAAAGAAAGGAAAGAGAGAAGGGAAGGAAAGGGTAAGGGAAAGGGAAAGGGAAAGGGAAAGGGAAAAGGAAAGGGAAAGGGAAAAGGAAAGGGAAAGAAAGGGAAAGAAAGGGAAAGAATGGGAAGGGAAGGGAAGGGGAGGGGAGGGGAGGGAAGAGAAAGGAAAGGAAAGGAAAGGAAAAGAAAGGAAAGGAAAGGGAAGGGAAGGGTAAATCACAGACCAATAAATGTTATTCATCATAAATATACTTGAAGACAGAAATTACATGACACTCTCATTAGACACAGAAAAGTGTTTTGAGACAATCCAACCTTTTATTCATGATAAAAGTTAGGAAGAGACTAGGGATGAAGGGAGAACAAATCAGCTAAAGAAAGTCTATATATCTTACCCCTATAGCCAACATAATGCTAAATAAAGAACAACAAAGATAAGGAACAAGCCCAGAGTGCCCATGCTCCTCACTCCTATTGGGTCTGATGCTTGAAGTCTTATGTAGAGCAATAGGACAGAAAGAAATAAAAGTTATTACAAACAGGTGAAGAAGCTGCTAAGCTCTCCCCATTTGCAGATTATATGATTTGTTACATATGAGATCCTGAAGAAATTATATTTACATTTTACTTTTGACTTGCTAAGATTTATGTAATAACCCAAGATGTGTCTATTCTAGACTAAGTTACATGGGGTACTGAGAAAACTGTAAATGTGTATTCTGTAGCTGATGAATAAATTATCCTGAAGGTGTGGGTCAAGTCTATTTGAGTTATGGTGGAGTCTAACTCTCAAGGCTTTGTTGAATTTTAGTGTTCATGAGCTATCTTTTTATGAGAGTCAGGTATTTCGGTCACCCACTATGACTATATCAGGACTTATCTGCGATTTTATGTCCATTAGTGTTTGCTTTGTGAAGTTAGGAGCCCCAAAATTTGGCATATATATATATATATATATAATTCTTTCCTAATTAAGGCTTGAAGCCTGTATCACCAGACATAATAAGATCCATTGTAGCTCTTTGTGGCTCCCATTTATTTGGTTTATTTCCTTAGATCATTTTGGTCTCTATCTTTTCCAATGAAGTATATTTTTTTGAGACAGCAAATAAATAGATCTAATTTTTAAGCCATTGAGCTAATCCATGTCCATAATTAGAACATCAACACTATTTATATTCAGAATTATTATTTAGATGGGTCTTCTTTTTTATTTAATTAGTTTTATTTTATGTGTATAAGTGTATTACCTAATGCTCATGGAGGTCAGAAGAGGGCATTGGATCTCCTGAACTGGAGTTAAGGATGATTGTTAGCCACCATGTGGGTGCTGAGAATTGAACCTGGATCCTCTGCAAGAGTAGCCAGTGCTCTTAACCACTGAGCCATCTCTGTAGCCCTAAGATGGGTTTTCTAACCTGTCTAGTATTGTTGGTTTCTTTTTTTATTTCTTAATTTTTATCAAGATTTTGAACATTTCACAAAATAGTTCTTAATGAAATTTAGAATCTCTCTCCCCACCATCTATGCCCCACTCCGCCAATGGACTGCATGGATTCTGCCATACATGTTAACTGCTACCCAGTCAAACACTTGTGCCCATATGTTCTTCAGTGCAAATTCATCCACTGGAGTCTAGCTAGCCCTTCTGGAGATCGTAAGTAAGATCTAATTTCCCTAATGCCATGATAATCCGTCTCCAACAGTTCTAGGCTAGGATGCTTGAGCTGCCTATTTCCCTTGCTCCACTCAGGGCCCTTGTCTGATTGACTTGGCATGGGCCTTATTCTTGATGCCACCATTGACAAAACTTCACATGTGCAACATTCCAGTGGCTTGAAAGCCTCTGCTTCCTTCACCCTAACCCTAACCCTGACCCTAACCCTAACACCCCCCTTCAACAATGGTCCCTGAGTCATGGGTGGGTGTGGTTTAATATAGGAGTGCTATCCAGGGACACATACTTTGCAGTTTCTTATTCTCTAAAACTTGTTCAGTTGTGGCCTTCTGTTGCTTTTCTGTTTTTTAAAAAATATTTTATTACTTTTATTTTATGTGTGTGAATGTTTTGCCAGTATGCTTGTAAGTACGCCCATGTCATGCAATCTCTGTGGAGTTCAGAAGAGGTCATTGGATGCCACAGCCGTGGAGTTACAGTTGTTAGCTGCCATGTGGGTGCTGGAAATTGAACCTGGGTCCTCTGTAAGAGCAGCCAGTGCTCTTAACTGCTGAACCATCTCTCCAGCCCTCTCTGTTGTTGTTGTTTTTTTTTAAAAAAAAATTTCCTAAAAAAAAAAGATAAATTTTCTGGCTATTCTAGTCTTGATTGGCTGTTATTCCTATTCAATGCTTGAAAGCATATTCCATGCTTTCATAACTTTTATAGTTTCTGTTGAAGGGCCTGATGTTATACTAATAGGATTCTCATTGTGAGTTGAGAGTTTTTCTGATTATGAATTCAATTTGTTGATAATTATTGATTTTGTCAACTTGTCTATTCTTGAGTTAATTGTTTCACTTTTAATATTTTATTAGGTTTTATGCATTTCATATAATACATCTTAATTTTATTGTAGTTTTTGAAATTGTCTCTTTGGTTGTTTTGCCATTGTGATTATAATATATTGGAGAAATATTTTCTCTGGCCATGTCTGCTTTGGGGTTCTGACTGTGTTTTGTGCTCAAGTGTCCTTTTTTTTCCCCTCCTATATTGGGAAATTTTTTTTCTACAATTTCATGTAGTAGATTTTCATCGCTTTTATTTTTATTCATTGCCTCCTTCTAATTTATGAGTTTTTAGTCATGGTCTCTTCAACATATTTCAGAATTCCTAGAGATTGTGGCTATGCTCACACCTTTAGTTTACATACTGATATCTAAATATGGTATTTCCACAAACTTGTCTTCCATCCCTTGTAATCTTTCTTCTCTTTGTTGTTTTCCTTTGTGTTGCTTCCCACTGTGTTTTAATTCAGTGGATTTTAAATTTTGAACATTTCTATGTATTCTTTGCATTTAATTTCAAATTGCATGTTGAATTTCTTATCCGTGATTCTGATTTCCTCATTTAGTGCTGGTGACCCTGTTCTCTGGGTTCCAAATCAAATTTTTACTTCACTTACCTCTTTTTTGGTATTCCCTTTAAAATCACTGATGAATTCTTACAAGAAGAGTTTTGATTTTTCTCTGACATGGCTCAATATATTTGGATTGAGTATTTGAGAAAGCTTTGATCTTTTAAAATTTTTATTTTTATTGACTCTTCAAGAATTTCATGCATGTATATAGATCACATTCAAACCCTGTCCCTCATACCTGGCTATTCTCCCCCCACTTCATGTTTTTTTTTCTATTATTATTTTTCTTTTTTAAATGTCTAATTAAATTTAATCTGTGTACTTCAAATGTTCTTGGGAGTGCATCCATCCCTTGGAGCCTGGTCAATCTGCCAGTTGTCACATATTAAACAGAACTGACTCCCTCCACAGCTATCAACTGCCAACTGCCACTCCTCACCAGGGTTTGGGGCTTGCTGCCTACCTCCCAATCCAAGCTGGGATTTGTCTGGCTTGGGCTTATACAGGTCTTGGGCATGCTGTCCCAAGTACTTTGGTTCATATGTTCAACTGCCCCATTGAATGAAGAAAACACTTTCCTTGTTTTCATCCATGAGAGAGCACTGTGGAAGGACACTTGTGGCCTTGCTTTTTTCTAATTTCCTTTGTTTCTATATTGCAATTTATGCATCTGTTGGGAAGTCCATCTCTTCTGGTTTTATCTGGGAACCATCTCAGTGAGGAGTCTTCACTTGAGGTTTCAGGTTTAAATACCATCAAGAAAAAAATAAATGATTCACTTTTTTCAAAAAATTTTTTATTAATTTTATTTATTTCCGTATGTGTATGAATGTACCGTCTGCATGCAGGTCTGTGCACCTGTGTCGTGCAATGCCGCAGAGGTCAGAAGAGGGTGTCAGATTCCCCTGGAACTGGAATTCTCCTGGAATTGGAGTTTCAGACGGTTCTCGGCCGCCATGTGGGTGCTGGGGATTGAACCCTGGTCCTCTGTAAGAGCGGTTGGCGCTCTTAACCGCTAGGCCATCTCTCCAGCCCCATGATTCACTTTTGTATGAGGCTTCTGCCTCCCCTCCTCTTGCCAAGAAGCTTCCCCATTGAGCTGTGTGCTGCTTGCTCTTGCTCTGTGGGTCACACTTCTGTTTCTCTGTATTCTTCACCTCTACCACCACAATTGTAATAATGCTTCTACTCTTTTTCTCTTTAGATTAGAATTTGGTTGTTCTGACTTTATTCATTCAGTATTCACACAGAGGCAACTTCTCTTCTGGCATCTATAGTCTACTCATGATTATCTTTTCCAAGTTTAATATTTTTTAAAACTATAAAATTATGATATTTAAACCCAAATGAATGAAAGCACCATGGATTATGCTCTAGTCTGGCTACCCATGCTATATAGTCTTATGTGACTAAAGAAATGCTAATGATCAGTATTATTCTATGTTATACCTTAGAATTTATACAACATATATTCTTCAGTGGTTTACCTAAAAGATATTTGACATTTACTGATTGAATACCAACTCCAAACTCTATACCTATATTATGTTTATTTGGCTATTATTTAGCATGGAATATCAGGAAATCTGCTAAATGACAAGCTGTTAAAATTGTCTGAATGAAATTTCACAAGACACAGATCCTGTAGTGGGACAAAGAAGAAGATAAATAAATATACGGGTCACATGAAATGTCAAGAAGAAAATCACATGGGTTCAGGAGGAGAGTTGGTAGGAGGAAAAAGGTTTCTTAATGTGTGATTTTTTTCATTAAAAAATATAAAGGAAATTAGACAAATCAGAAGGGTATTCTGGTGAAGAACTGTCCAGACAGAAGAGAAACTGAAAACGCCCTATATGACAACGGGGCTGCCTTGTAGACCCCAAGCAGGTGGGGCAGAGGCTCCAAGAGAATGTGGAATGCAAAGGGTAAGAGGTGAAGAAATGAAGGAGGACATGTCAGCCTTGGAGGCTGCAATGAAGTTTGTCATTGTTTTTTTTTTTTTCCCCCAATTTTGTGAGTCATTTTGAAAGCTCTGGCAGATTTTTAAGCATATCCAGGATCTGAGATCTCCCCAAACCAGCTGAAGCCCAGGAAGGTAGGTAGGAGCTGGGTGCTTCTGCAAGGCTGATTGTTGTTTGATTTAATTTAGTTGTCTTTGCCTTGATTGGCGTTTGTGGCTGTGGGGACAGAGTTATCCTCACAGCTGGTATAAAAGGTAGGGTTGTGTGAGTCTTGAGATCTGAGATCTCCCAAGACCAGCTGAAGCGCAGGAACCAGGGCAAGAGCACTGCCCCATTGCAAACTGGGATTACAAAGGCATCTGAAGGAGGCAAGCAAAGCAAGCCTGTTGGGAGCTGTGGAGTGCCGCGCCTCAAAGATGGCGCCGATTTCCGCCTCCCACCCCCACGGGGGTGAGCGCTCCATGCAGCAAACATGTCCTTATTTGGTTTGGCCTTGCTGAAGCCCTCTGTTCCGCATAGAGATATCCTATCCTTGAGACCCACGTGGTGGAAGTCGATTGGTTGTGACAGGCCTTATAGGTGGTGAACCGGGAAGGGAGAGAGAGAGAGCAGATGTAAGGTTACCCGAATAAACTGCTCGAGGAAGATCGCTCTCATGTTGTGTCTTCTTTCACTGGACGAAGGGGGACGCGACAAGTGGCAGCCCAGTATGGGGATCCTCGCTTCTGAACAGAACCTCAAGCAGTCGGGGCAGCGCCAGAAAGGAGTCCCCGGGTAAGGAGGGACGATAAGGTCGTGGTGAGCAACAAGTCAAAGACCGCCGTAAAGCGGCAAGGATAAATTCGCTGTTTGGCGAATCAAAAGTGAAAGCTCATGGATTTGCGAGCCAAGATCAGTAGATGGAAGTATAGCTACTTCTTTGCTGGGGGTTGTGGTTGTTAGTTTTCTTTCTTGTAATCGTTTCTACAGTATTTCGGCAGGGCGTGTCCCAAAGGAGTTAACATGGGGAACTCACCAACCCAACCAATTTTTTATGCCCTCAAAGACTTGCTTAAGGCAAAGGGGCTAAAACTTAAAAAGGAAACATTGATTAATTTTTTTGACAGAATGTGATCTATTGCCCCCTGGTTCTTTGTGTCAGGGAGTTTGACGGTAACAAGCTGGGATAAATTGGTGAGAGATCTTGATTTTGCATGGGAGCAAGGCACACTTAAGGCTGGTACCCGCCCAATATGGAGGCTGGTGCGTGACTGTTTGGGGGATCAAAAGTGCTGCTCAGCATTGGAAAGAGGGCAGGCAGCCTTGGAACAGTTACAGAAAGAAAGATCAAAAGGAGATAGTCAAATGGTAGAGAAGGAAGTGACCTATCTTGAAAGTTCAGATTCAGATCAGAGTGAACTTGAGGATGAAGAACAGGATATGCCAGCTGATGAGTTGGAGAGTATGGTAGAAAGCATGGAGTCGCAAGTGGAAGGTGAGAATACAGCCGCAGGCCCCGGAACCCCTTCGCTAACTGCCGATGGCCCCCGGGACCCCCCCTTCCACCTTTTTCGGTACCTGGCACTTCGTTTCATCCGGATTGCTGGAGGGAGGTAGCCACTCAAAATCCAGCCCTATGTTTTTCAGTCTTCCAAAACCAACAGACAATAACCGTTATCATGAGCCACATGATTTTAAAATACCAATGGAGCCATTTTCTGATTTTGTGGCAAAAATGGTGGAGGCAGCAGGAAAGGTATTTTGTGACCCTGACACTGCCATGCCGCTTGTTAAAAAATTGGTATTTGAACAATGTACAAAGGAGTGTAGGGAGGCAATAAACCCTTACAAAAAAAGCTTTGAAGTGGTGTGGATGAAGGGCTGTCAGGAATTAGGCGGCCTTCTTACCAATTCTGGCCTAGCTGCTGCAGTCTTACACAAATGGCAAAAGGGCAGATGGTAATGGGGCGGCGAGGGTGCTTAAAAAAATGGTAATTATGGGGCCCATGCAGCGGGGGGCTTCCTCTGCCCTCAGCAAT
>VZQC01001426.1:232201-306882 GCA_009823505.1 Rhizomys pruinosus | reverse complement strand
CCACCACAGAGATACATGCACAGCCATGTTTATTTCAGCTCTCTTCACAATAGCAAGGAGCTGGAACCAACCCAAATGTCCCTCAACTGATGAGTGGACAGAGAAAATGTGGTACATCTACACAATGGAGTTTTATGCAGCAGTAAAGAAAGATGACATCATGAGCTTTGCAGGAAAATGGCTGGAGCTAGATGACATCATGCTGAGTGAAGTAACACAGTCCCCAAGAAACAAACGATGAATGGTATCCCTCATCTGTGGATGCTAGTGCGAATTACCTAGTTGTAAGTATTTCTTGTGCATGGCCACTTGATCTTTTGTCCAAGCAGTTGGGAGTGATGCATATTCGAAACAACAACAACAAGAACAACAGAAAGGACTGCATCAAAAAACTTACTGAAACAGTGAACTTCTGCTCAAAACAGTCAACTTACACATGGAGAATATTGAGAAAGACTGAGAAAGAGATGAAAAATCATGTTTGGCAGAATGCATGAGCTCTGGTGGGATGGGGGGATAGGGTGGAGGACACAGGTCTAGATTTGATAAAAATATATATAAATAAAAAAATCAGAAAAAAAAGCATATCCGCCCTTTATGTATCCCATTCTTGATCCTATATCTTAAGGTGTGGACTACACAAGATAACAAGTTGAGGGAAGGTAGTATATCCATGTAGCTTGTTATCTAAACCAGGACACATTTGAAAGTGGAAATGGATGCTAGGCATAAGTGTGGAAGTGAAATACAGCAGAAATTGCTTTAGGCAAACCAGCCTACATGCTTGTGCTAATGCAGGCAGACCAGATGGAAACAACATCCAACACTCTCTGGGGATGTGGCAGTGAGGCAGCCTTCACCTTGCTTGTGTCAGATGCGGTCCATATCCTCCTCTAGAAACACTCCACACCTTCTTTACCTTGCTCTCTGCCCCAGGAGACTGACCCAGAAGGAAATCTTTGGTAACTTCATGTGTCCAATGGATTAAAGGTGTATTCAGCCAAAGGAAAGCTCGAACTGGACATGTAAAAAGGAAAGATTTGCTCCTACGTTTCCCTTCATTAAGGTTGCCTCACAGTAGCTGTGTAGTTGCATTGTCTCTTTCTCCTCTAGGCTCTCATAACCTTAGTCTTTGTGAATCCCATTAGACTTGAAGCTAGCAACAGCTGTTGTGACCAGCCCAGGGTTCCTGTACCATCCCTTGGGCTTCCCTAACTCCCCACCTGCACTTTTGTAGTTCTGCTATTGGTAAATAAACTCTTCTTGAGTAATCCTAATTTGACTGTGCCATCTGCTCCTAGTAGGGGATAATGCCTGGCACACTGTCCATCCCTGAAGGTAGTTCTAGGAATGAATCACTGCAAGACGTACCTAGCAAATGTGATCTTAGACACACATCCCTTGGAATTGCCTTCATAAATCATAATGTGTAATAATTTCATAAGGGAACAAAGAGAAAGCAAAAAGGAGACTTTTCTTGCCCGTCTCTCTTTAAACTCTGGAATTCATTAAACAGCCCTTGAAGGGAACAGCGTTAAAGACAAATCTTAAAAATATGATGTTTTTCAACTGCAACCTGAAAGGACTTTTATATTTCAAAATGGGTTATCAGATGCCTTTATAATGAGGAGTTTCTCAGCAAAAGACAGCTCCAGATTGTGTCTTTGCCTTTCAAGGAGGTCTTGTTATTTGCACACCACTGAAAGGGTTTCACCTCAAGAAGGTAGCAAAGAAAAGACATGGCTGAGTGACGCTGAGGCATCACTGTGATGTCCTGAAAAGAGGATCAGAATGAGAATGATTTAATTCAAAAATAGTTTCTTAAAGTCAGGGTAAATGAGAAACAGAGGTTGGTGCCGGATGAAATGCAAAAAGCTTTTATGGAAAGGGTCTGGATAATAGGGGTGCTTTGAGTTTGTTTCAATGACCTTGGAAAACCAAACTATTCTAGATATTACCCACTTTTCTCCTTACAATAGCCTGGGGAAAAAGAAACATGGGAGTGATAGCAAGTGCTTGTCATTTCAAGGATTCCAACACCAACAAGAGACCTGCTCAGAAAGTTTAGCCTTTAAATTCCCATATTCCAAACACTTAGCAGGCTACCTAATGGAATTATGGAAATTCATAGCTGTTTAACAGGTGAATAAACAACAAATGAAGTAAACAATGACAAATGGGTCTCAGGATATAGTAAGATACCATGCCATCCATGAGGTGTATTACTTCTAAATAGAGTTAAATTGGTAAAGAACATTGGGAGAGCAGCTAGATTGCCTGCCTCTGTATAACCTAAACAAATGGTTGCTTGTCAGTTATTTTTCATATCCTACCTGTTGCATTGAATGTATAATTCCTGTAATGAGTCATAATATTGGAATGTCCTTATTGTGATAACACCATTTGCTTCCAATTTAAAATGCTGAGTGAATGCTTTTGGGGATTAATAAGGATAAAATCATTTTATTACCAGGTTTTAGAGGAAAATTTAACATCAATCAAAAGGAAAAATGATTCTGTCACAAAGAGCAGATAGATCAGTAATAGATAACCGGAACTAATGGATAATCCAAAAAAAAAGGTGTAGCAGTCCTTAAGGACAAAAATTGTCCAGGCTTGGTAACAAGGAAAGCCACACCGTTTGTAGACAGAAAAATGGCAGAGAGGGTCTCTGAAGAGGAAGTGGCTAGTGTTTTCTTTAGTTTCTCTATGAATGCATCAGTGACTCTGAACCTCAGATTAGAGAGCCCCAAATTTGCTATTCTTCATTTGTATTCCTTGTGATATGAATGTAACTGAATTACTTCTCTTTAAAGCATTAACGTTGATTCATTGCTCCCTCAAGAACAATTCAAAGCTCAGAGAAGAACTACAGTGATAGAACACATTCTGTGTTCTTCATTCCTTAGTTTCAACCCACTAGCAGGATCCATTGTAACATGAAACAAAGCCTAGACCATTTTCATTGAGCATCTATCTTTACAGAGTGAGACAAAACACTTGACTCACATATAATTCATCATACATATGTTATTAGCTACTTGATTAGTTTTTTTTAAAATAAAAGTCCAGTCATCTAATTTAAAATTGGGAGAAAGAAGTAAATCTTTTCCCATAAATAAGTGACTTCCCAAATTGCAAATTTAGTAGCAGATTCTCAAGCATGAAACAAATCTCAAATATTGCCTTCATAGTCTCTTCAAAACTCTGATATTGTATACTTGATGTCTTTTGAACCCTAAACACTTACATTACAACTTTTTTTCTCACACTGTACTGCAAGCTGGGCACATTGATGTATTCAGACTATATCAGTACATAAGACCCCAAGTACATTTTTCTGGTTGCTATTCAACTCTATCAGGTGAAAGAGTTTCTTTGCTCCAATTATCTGAGTAATTTAAAGTATATAGAATCAATCTGAGTTTATACCCAGTGCTAATGCTCAAGCCGTTTTCGTCCTCCTCTCTGTGTGATAAAATTTTTAAAAGAACAGAAAAAGCACTAAATGAATATATTTTTGCGGTCGTTTGAAGGTCTGTAATGAGAGCAAGAAATACATAATTGAAGACAGAGTAGTACAAGGTAAGTCATCAGTGTAATAAATTGAAACACATAGTCGTGCAAAGCAATAAACTGGAACACTTTCGCATGAGGTCAGGTGCGTTGCTTTGAAATTGGACTGCAATTTGCCTTTCCTAAGACAGGGATGTCTTACAATTCCATATGCTCATTGATGTGCATCTATTTAATGAGGCAAAGGGTGACCATCAGGTAAAACCAGGAAATTTGCTCTAGTACCCACAGGGCTAGAGCCTTGAAAATGCAAAATGAGTTTTTTTAATTCTCCAGTTGATTATCTGACTGAGCTAAGATCGCATTGTGACATTTTACAGGTGTCTTAACAGAGTCCCTTGAATTTTAGTGACTAAAAACCTTTTCAGTATACTTCTTTCTCCACACTGTGCTACATATTGCGCATATTACCATACACTGACAGATCCCCAGCCTATAAGATTTCATATGGGTGTTTGGGGTCATAAAGGTTTGATATAAGAGATGTTTTATGGGAAATTATGGAAGGAAAGATAAACCCAAACCCCAGAAGTTATAATGTAGTTAAGAATCCAGGGTGTGAAATGATTCTGGCAGGTGTCTGAAAATAAGTAACAGTCCAATTTAGCTAGAGAATTCTTCTTGGAGATGTTTGATGAACTTGATTTCCAGCTGGAATAAAACTACTAACAGTTAATTCCTTAATGACATTCAGGAAGATTTCAAAATGTTTTATAAACATTAATGAAGCCTTAGAACCTGTCTTTGAAGGAGACTTGAATGAGCAAGAGTTGGCATTTCAGACACAGAGAGGGCACTTGTTAGGAGCAGTTGAGTAACGATGCCTTTATTTGTGCTCTGTTCAGTTTTGAACATGATGTTGCATCTGGTGTCTTAACTTGTGGTGTACTTTTTCATGTTAGGAAACCTCCCTAGGGAGGATCATAATTCTGAATGGCTTTGAGGATTTTCCTCCACAGTTAATTGAATTGTTCAATAAATTTCTTAGGGGCATCTAATATGTATCCAGCCTGTATTAAAACATGCTGAGTCCTTGAAAGGAGGCTCTGAGACTGTGAATTACATGATGGAGCAGGAGGGTAAATTGTACAGAGAAAAGAACAGAGCCATGACCCAGAGGAGAAAGAAATGGAAAGAAACAGGCCACTGAGAATGAAGAAGACCTGGATGTCAAGATTCATTTTATTTATCAGATATGATATTTGTTTTCCTTATTAAATTATTACTAGAAGCTTAAGAATTCACAAGCAGAAAACAATGTTCAATAAGATATTTATTGTATTACTGGTTTCACTTGGGACATCTATATCCTTTCACCCAGCCTCAATCTGTTGTTCAAAGTTAAAGGTAAAAGGTTGACTTATAATGAGCTTATTCTTTATTCATTACTGAAGCAAAATAATCCCACCAGACTTAAAAAAAAAAACAGCAAATTGTTGTTCACTAGTAACAAGCCTGAAGAATTCCAGGTTTTCTTTTCTATTGCTGTTAGCAAATAATATTCTTTTACAAGAAATCAGTGATGCTCCATGATCCACAGTCATTACTCTCATTACGGGCTACTTACCATCTTACAAACCTGCATATGGCAATTTGATCCCACAGTGGCCTTTATGAAAGCAGAAATTAAGACAGAAGAAACAAGAAGGTTCAAAATACAGAGGCTGAACTTGGACCTAAAAGCATGTGGTTCAATCTAGTTAAGTTTCCTACTAATGAGGTCAAAGTTGCAAGTGAAACTCCACTACAACTATTTCCATTCACCTACATCCCCAATTCTAGAATCTTCCAACAAACCCGGAGATCCCCTTTTAAGTTGATATCAGAAAGCAAATAAATATCACATCTCCATGTTCCTTGTTAGGATAGGAGTGAGTGTCATATGTTTCAGTAGCAAAGGTGGTCATGGCTCTTTCTAGCTGAGCATTCTGGAAAGGGGCATTCTCCATAACTGCGCCCATCCTAGATTGACATTGGCTTTATTTTTGCTCTCTTGGGGTACTATTCTCTCCCTCTTTACTTCCACCCTCAACAGAGAACTATTTTTGATATCTAGTAATGAGCTGTCAGAAGCTGAAAATAAAATCCACAAATACGATTCTATTCAGAAGAATATGGAATTAAAATGTCTGTTGTGTTGCTCATACTGTCTCATGTAGGTGTCCTCATTATTTACCATGATCTTTCTCATTTGATATGGAAAACCATATTTTCCTGTGATCCTTCTTTTAGAGTCTTGGTCCTCTCATTAGTCCATTCACTCAGCCATTCAATTAATACTTATTGAGTGCCAGACACTGAGCTAGACAAGGGGATAAAATGGAGTGCGAAAGTGCAAATAAAATCCCTGTTCTATTGGAACTTTCAGCCCATTGATAGAGGCAGACTTAATTAAGCGATCACACAATTAAATCTAAATTTTCCTATGAGAAGTGAATCAAAGAGAAAGCACACTGTCTGAATTCAGGTATGTGTGATTTCCCTCTGGCTAGGATTGAGAATGTTTGATTGTGAAAACTGAGTTTTGTCACTTCCTGCTTCTCAGAGTCAAGTGGTTCTTGGGTCTTTGGAATTTTGCCCAATAGCTACATCATATTGTTTCCTCTGTAATCCCATTATGTCTACAGTGTTCCCTGGGGGCAGAGAGGTTCTTCAGGATCCTATAATGATGTGTGAGCATGATGGAGGCAGAGCATCTCCTGTGACATAAGATCTGGCAGCTAACTTGATCTAGTGCTTATTCACTGCAGGCTTACACAGCTCTTCAGTACTTGGTCCATAATTTCTGTGCTGGTGAAATGGACACAATGATTACTGCATTAGTTTTTTGTTGCTGTGGTGAAATACCTGACTAGAACAACCTGAAGTACAGAGAATTTATTCTGTGGTTCATGATTTCAAGGATTCATCCCATGGGGCAGAGAAGGCATGGCAGAGCCGCAAAATTCCAAATACGGTGGGTCAGGAAGCAGACAATGAGACAGAAAATGGCTACCGATCATCTCCACCTGAAGTACCTCTTTCAACAGAGCCCTGCCTCCCAACATTTCCAGAGCCTCCCAAAGTAATGTCCCTATCAGGATTGGGACCAAGTGTTCAGATCATGAGGTCAGAGGAGACATTGCATGCTGAAGCTGCAGTGGCCATAAGTGTGTTATACTAATATGCATGGAAGCAGCTTATAACATGTGATGTGAGTATCAGAATAGAGCAAGCCTGCTATAATCATTTTTGTCAGGTATTTAATGGCAGGATGCAGAAGAGCTGATGTGACTCTAACAATCCCTTGGCAATTTTCTTTTATTCTGCTTTTCCTGCTAAGCCCCAGTTAGAACTTTCATTTCATGTAAGCAGATCTTGTCAGAGCAGGAGCTGGCTAGCTATGGGGACTGTAAATTTCCTCCTCCAAAAATTGGAACCCATGATCTGAAATTTTCTTTCCTACTGATTTATGACTTACATGAACATCTTAATAATTCTGATAATTTGATATGTAATTGTGATACTTCGACTTTGTATGAAAAGGAAAGAAAGCAGTATGCTCTGAGAAATAACATTATCCTACCTTTTCCCCACCTTTGTGAAAAGCGCATGTAGGTCAGAGCTTCTTCTGGTTCCCTGGTTTTCGATGCAGGGTCAATAAATCTGTCTCCAGTGGCCACCTTTGGAAGGGATCATCACCTAGATTCTGAAGATATTTATTTACCTCTGCCATGATTTAGCAACAGATTTCTTCCTAAGTCCCACACCTGTCCTTTGCTCCAGCACATCTCCCTGGATTTATGTTGGATATCATATGGAATTTGTGAGTCCTGATCATGTCGCTGGAACTACTCAAGGTGAGACACATTCATCATATCTGTGCCTGGTCTTTCATATTTTCAGTACTTTTTTCTACTTATTGCTAAAACAACTGCTTTTAACTATGGATTGGTAGGCAGAGTGCTTACTGAATCTATTTTCAGCAGAGATTCTGCTTTTAAAATCAGAGTTTCATAGCACCTACCTACCATCCAGATCCCCATCTACAGCCTGAACTCATCTGCCTGCCGTGGTGTTAGGTACCAGAAGAGGCAAATCTCAAGGTCATTTTAACATCCTCTCATCAAAGCCAAATAAACAATGGCATGGGTACCAGTGCAAGGGAACCTTCTACACGGGGCTCTCCAAGTTTGTGTTAGGTAAGTGGATCTTTTTTTTTTTTTTTTTATTTATGTGTATGAATGTACTGTTTGCGTGTAGGTCTGTGGACCCATGTCGTGCAATGCCGCGGAGGTCAGAAGAGGGTCTCGGATTCCCCTGGAACTGGAGTTCTCCTGGAATTGGAGTTACAGACAGTTCTCAGCCGCCATGTGGGTGCTGGAGATCGAACCCGGGTCCTCTGCAAGAGCAGTCGGCGCTCTTAACCGCTAGGCCATCTCTCCAGCCCGTAAGTGGATCTTTCATAGATCTCAATATTAGAATATTAGAAGCTGTTACAGGTCAAATAACTCGAGCTAATAAATGAGGCAGAACAGATCAAAGGCAGAGTGGAGCTTCAAAATCATCAAGCCTGAAAAATCAGAGCTACAGGGCTCTGGAGAAAGAGAAAGAGCCGAGGAGATGGAACACCAAGCTGGCAACAAAGTAATGGTACCTGAGCAGGGTCTGTTTCTATAGCTAATTCTCTGCTCCTTTCGGCTGGGAAGTGCTGTCAGGTAAAACAAAACCAAAGACCAGGTCGCTGAGAAGAACATATGCAGAACAAATGATTGCTTGCATCTGGCATAAAAACTTGAAAAGGAATGCAAGTTCCTGGGTCATAATATGTTTTTTGTTTATTTAAGGTTCTGTTATTTTGCACCTATTGTGGAAACAGTACAAAAAAGTCAATCCAATTCAACGTCAGCCTTCAATAATATTTAAAATGTATAATGTCAACCCAGCCTGATGGACTGCCACCTTATTCCAAGGCTTTTCTCCTGGGAGGGCTGTTCCACTCAAACCCCATCCAAGCTGCGGGGCTTTTACATACTGTGGCCCCTTACTGCTTAAGTCACAGGTTGCATTGAGCCTCTCACCAGCTCTGAATCATACACTCTTGTGACATCTCCTCTTACAGCATTGCCAGTGTTCAGTACTGGAATATTTAACTTTGTCATTCTTTGTCTCAAACTCTAGATGGTAAATCACAGGAAGGAATCCTGTGATTATCAAAAAGACACAATTTGAGGGCTGGTGAAAGGGCTCAGCCAGTAAAGCTGCCTGCAGCCAAGCCTGATGACCTGAATTTGATCCATAGGAGACTCATTGTAGACTCCTGAAAATTGCCCACTGACACACACACACACACACACACACACACACACACACACACATACACACACGCACACAAAGTGTGATACAAGAGATTCTCGAATAACAGGCTATCACCAGAGCTCTTGATTACCTCCTAGAACTAGAAAATAAGAATCTATTGCCCAAGACAGGGCCTACTTCAAAAACAGAACTTAGAGTAATGGAGCAGGAACTGACCTAGAAGCCTCCTACCTGAAGTTTAGCAGTCACAGTACTAAGGAAGGCACAGAGCTAAGGAAGAAAATTAATCAGTGGTCCAAACCATCCCTAAAGCCGAATAACCATAATGACAAGCGCGGAAAACTACTATTGATGCAGTAGTGGAATCGTTATCTGGGGGTTTGTCAACGGCTATCTTATTGCACTTAACATCCTCTCAATGGGAATGAACTCATGGGTGGCAATGTAAACTCAGTCAAATTCACATAGCTGGAGAGAGCATAGATCCTAGAGAAAATCCTACCTCTGTCTTATCTCTTGACAAATGGAATCTCTTTTAACATATGCTTAATAGAGCATCTTGTATTTACAGACAAACATACTGTGCACCACTCATCAAAGAAGCTCCTCACTGCAATAGATGGAGGGTACTGCGGAGTCTCACAACTGGTCAGACCCAGAAAATAAGCATCTGAGAGATGCCCAATCCCGGTAGACAGATCTGCAGTTGAAGCTCTACACCTAGGACTCTGGAAACATAGCTAAATGAAGGGCCAGGAGAAAAATTAGTGCATCCCTCAATTCTCACTAGTGAGGCTTCTTTATAGAACAGAGGGCAATGCATACCAAAAGCCACAAATGAATGAATTTCAAAGAATGGGAGCCTCCAGAGTGTGTATCCCTTGATGGGACTCCTGTATTACACTGCACCCACCTAAGGCTCAGGGATCATTGCAGAAGAGGGGGCGGTAAGATTGTGAGAGCCAAGGCTGGTTCATTAACAAAGGGAAGCAGAAGCTTTCAGACTACTGGAAGCTCGAACATATGTACTTGTGGGGATTCCATTGTATCAGGCATGGGACCCAGGCCTGATACAATGGACCCTATCAGACAGGGTCCCAGAGTAGAGCAAGAGAAATGGGTGGTGGACTGGCCCTGGACTGAGAACTAATGGAGGCTGATTACCGCTATATGAGGGAGAGTATGCAGTACTTAATATTTCTAGATCTGCTGACTAGACTCCAGTGGATGAATTTCCCCAAAGGGGCATCTGGGTTCAAAAGCTTGAATGGTTGGGACTTAACGTGGACAGTGTAATACATTTGTTCTTATGTAGTGTTGGAGGATTGGAGGGGGTGGGCTCTAAATTGCATGGGAGCCATTGTATGAAATGAACAAATACACAGTTAAAACATTGCTCAAAGTTTGATTTATTGATTTCCATTTTATGTGTCTGTGTGTATTGTCTCCATGTATGTAACAAGTGCACCCAGGTCATGCAATGCCTGTGGGGGTCCTAAGAGAGCAGTTGATTCCCCTGGAACTGGAGTTACCCATGGTTGTTAGCCACCGTGTGGGTGCTGGGAATGGAACCTGGGTCCCCTACAAGAACAGCCAGTGGCCCTAACTGCTGAGCCATCTCTCCAGTCCCCTTTTGCTGCTTTTGTAGGGGACTGCATTTTTATACTTTCTCTACTGGAAGAATAATTATTATTATTATTTACTTCTTATTTCCGGAAATGAAAATTTGAGAGTGAAATCACCTCTACTTTAGTCCTGGCCAAATATTCTTGATTTAAGAATGGTAAGAAATTTGTCTCTGGTCAGGCATCATGCATTTAGATGACCAACCTTCTACTCTCCCTCTGCTCCTCGCTTCCTCCCCTGTCCTCCCTCCACCCTCTTCTTCCTTAAATTTCCCTCCCACACCCTCATGAGCTTTAAACTGAATGCTGTGTTAGCTGTCAATCAGGGCCCTGCTCTCTGCTTTTATCAAAAGTACTGCGTAAGAACTGGATTTGTAGGAAACATTTTTTCATTGATTGGAATGTAGATAGTACAAGTGATGCTTTTAGAGGTACTCTGAACACAGATTTGTTTCCATCTTCTACCTTTTGGACAAGATCAAATACTAGCCCCTGGCTCTCTAACAGTATATCCAGAGGGCCTCAATAAAGTCTCAAACTGAGCTGAGAATTCCAAATGGTCCCTTAAGTGTGTCCAGCAATGCTCTTTGCCCTGATCAGTCCGCTTGGCATTACCTACCACAAAGTAGCTAATGGTCAATGGATTTGCTAATGTTGTCTTCCCTTCCCCAGCAGACACAGAAGAACCTCTCCTTCAGGAGTGTATCAGTTACAGGTGACTTTTATACTCATTGCATCATTTCCTCTTATAAGAATTTAGATAAAATATTTATTACAAATCCCATTATTACAGATGGATAAACTGAGGCCAAATGATTGACTGGGATTGACCAGGGCTCACAGGTATCTATTTATTAAAGTCACTTCAGGAGCTGGGTTAGCCTGTAGCTACTTGAACCCAGCCTGTTGGTGTCACATCAGCTCAAGTATGCTCTGCCAAGCAAGTATATTAGATTTTAGAGTATAAGTAGGTAGCAGGTTAACAGCTAAGAGCCAGGAAAATTAAATAAAAGTAAAATTAAGAAAACATAAACAAAAACAGTCACACTGCCCAGATGAGATAGAACCAATCTTTAACTGCTATTTTGCCTCTGGTAAATTTGACAAGGTAGTACCTTGGGTGTCCATTCTTTATATTCGTGGTTGTGTGGGTGATCAAAGGGAAGCCAGAGTGTGACAATGGACCAGCTGAGAAAGAGGAGAAGCAACCTTTCCTTCATTAAGCAACTTTTCCCAAGATCAGAATCATATAGTCCTCCATGTATCTCTCTCCTGTTAAATCCTTTAACCTTGCTGGTCCTCAATATTCTCATCCCTGAAAAAGAATTAGGATATGAAAATTATAGAATGGACAAGATGGTTTCATACACAGAAAGTATTTACAATAGTGCCCAGCACTTGTCAAATACATATTTCTGTGAGCACCTACCTATGAATAAATCTAGACTTTAATTAATATTCACTTATATTATGTGTATAAGCATTTTGCCTTCATGTAAGTAAATGTCTGACATGCATGCACAACCATGGAGGCCAGAAGAGGGCACTAGATCCTCTGGAACTGGAGATATGGTGATTGTTAGTCATCATGTGGTTGCTGAGTACCCAACCTGGGTCCTCTGGAAGAGCAACCAGTGCTCTTAACTACTGATCCAACTCTCCATCCCTGAAACTTCTAATTTTTAATTCTTGCTTAAGATTACACAGCTGTTAATGACCTAAAGCACAAACCCAGTCCAAGCCCAGAGATTAGGTAGAAATAAAAAGACATCTTTAAAATATCCTTATGTAATTACCTGGGCAAGCTAGAAGTTCAAATATTCCAAAGAAGATAGAAGACCTACTACGGGTGGAGATGGGAGAAGCTGAGACTGGGGAAAGATTCTTCTCTATCAGTCAGAAAACAATGGACTGGACCAAGATGGCAGCTGAGAGTACCGTGGCTCAGCATCACTCTGCAGAGAAAGGGGAATCCCCCGGACACCCACCGAAGTTGGAATAATCAGCACCCCAGTGTATTTGAATCTTTCACTTAGTGAGTTTTAAATTCCAGTTGACCAGTTTCTGTTTAAACACTCTACACAGTGTTTCTTAAAACATTTTCTCTAGCTGTCCCGATAATTCACTGGAGGAGCAACAGATTGGTCTTCTTTCATATGAGAGATTATCATTTCAGTACTAAAACAGTAGCCTTATACCACTGTGTCATTTCAGAAGGCGTTGGTCATCTTTATCTTTTCTATTTTAAGTTAGTCTCCGAGTTTGGGTGATCAATCAGGCTGGTATCTGGCATAAAACCTATCTCCACAGTAGCAGAGAGTCGGGGTCTGGAGTGCTTTGGAACTCCAGGTATCTGCACAGGAGCCACTAGTTAGTTTCAGGCTTCTGTAGGTAGAAGAAAGGCCGTAGAGAAGCTGCTTTGGTCCCCTCCAGCAGGAAGTGGCTGGCCCTCATTAGTGCCCAGCACTGCCCTGTACCAATCTTCTATGTAGTATGCCTTCTCATCTGGGTTTGAAGTTTAGCACAGAGAATGAATGAGCCTGTGACCCACTCACACCATGCTTTCCTTATACCTTCCTAAAATACACAAACATACAAACAAGTGCCTCTCTGGCAGAAAGTCTCTAAGTATTTTTAAGCGGAAATCTGTGATGGGAAGAATAAAGACTGTGTCCAATGCCATTTTAGATACAGGCTTTTTAAAAGACTAACACATTGAAAATCAAATATATTGGTGCTATCCATAGCCCTGACATTTTGACAAATACCTCAGTGTCAGCTATATGATCAAATTGATTATCTCCCAGTTTCCTTCAAAGCCAGTCACCTCTGTGACACCTTCCTCATGGTCCCTGAAGCCCTGGGGCCGAATGCCAGCATGCCGTTTGTGTCCCAGAATTTTTTTACCATCTTTTCCCATCCTCATCATCCCTGGAAGACAGGCAGTTCAGGAGTATAGTGTCAGCTGCCTTGAGAGTAAGGTAAATCTGATTAACATCCTAGTTTGGTTAGAGGAGCTCTTAGGAGGAGGAAAGCTCTATTAGTGAGGGAACAAGATGATTCATTTCTTTCTTGAAAGTGACCCTGAAAAGACTTGTCCTAACTGGTTTTAACTCTGCCAGGTAAGAGGAAGCTGTGAGAATAGAGGAAACCACAGTTCCTTGGGGATGAGCACTGTGTTTGTTGATCACACGGAGTCAAGCACAGAGTCTAGTGGATGTTAGAAGTAGATGGTGTTCTGAGAAGGACGACATGGACAGTGGTCATTCAATCTTGATACAGCCCACTGAGGAAGATAGAGCTGCTGTAAGTAGTTTGGCCTAATTTGCCCTGAAGTACAAGTAAACTGCTTTCACTCCTTCATTCAGCAAATGTTTATTGAAACGTTCCTGCTCTCAGGCCCATGCTCGCCACCAAGAATGCGGTCCCACAGGCAGCAGGCATCCAGAGGACCTGCCTTATACTGCATTTTTTTAGTCTGTTAAGAACAGCATGCCCAGAGGTGGGAGGCTTACTCTATGCTTTTCCTCTGAGAAAATAAAGTAGAACTTGGCAGACATTTAGGGGTACAGATGAGGAAAACTGACTGAAATGGAGACGTCCACGGCCAAGACTACGTCCTACTGGTAGCATCAATGTCCTCCTGCTCATAAACCTAACAGTCCTACTTTCAAAACTGCTCATTCATATTCTCTCTTCTCCACTCAAACCAACAAAGTTCTGAGGCCTGGAGCGCTATTTATCCCTGCTCATTCCAGTACTTTCTATTCAGCCACTAGCAGGAGCTTTGTGAGACCAATAATTTCCTAGCTGAAACTGCTGCTTCTCAACTCTTCCCACTCAAATCCATTACACCCAAGCCCACCAGGTGTACCATGCTGTCACACACCTCTTCACAAAACACAGGACGGTCTTTGGGAAACTAAGGTCACGATTAATCACTTTGTCTACTGGTACAGACTCTAAGGATTGCCCCGGGCTCCCTACATGTTGCACCCAGGCCATATGTCCTCCTTGCTAGTTAAACCGCTCTTCTCTGGGGTCCCTGATCTCTCTCTCTGATCTTGCACATCACATGGCTGTATTTGGGGTGTTTTTAAGCCCTAGAATAGTCTTGAAAACTTCTTTCTCACATTCCTCACCTCTAATCATTTAAAAAAAAATATGTCATAGCATGTATTTTGTAAACCTTTTTGCAATGAATTAGTTAGCTTTCTGCTACTAGAACCAAATACCTAGCCAGAGCTGGTGGTACAGGCTGCAACCCCAGTGACCCAGGAAGCTGAGGCAGGAGGACTCTAAGCTTAAGACCTGCCTGAAGGAAGGAGTAAGTTGAAGATCACCCTGAGAAACTTAGTGAGACTGTGTTTCAAAATGAAATAGTGTAAAGAGGGCCAGAGATCTGACTCAGTGTTATTGTACTTGCCTATTATATGAGAGACCCCAGATTTAATCTCCAGGACTAGGGAAAACAAACCCAAATCACCCTGAGATCATCAGCTTAAAGAAGGAAAGCTTTATTTTTGCCTAGTTTTACAGGATCCATTCACATCCAGTTGACCCTGGTGCTTTGGGGGTCTGGGTGAGATAGAGCATCCTGACTAGAGTAGTTGGTGGACAAAGTTGTTTACCTCATGGAAGTCACAAGAAGGGAGAGAAGAGATTAGCATCCCACAAGCCCCTTCAAGAGCACACCACTAATTGTCTGGGATGTCTCTCTATGCCCTGCCTCTTGAGTTTCTACCAGCTTTCAATAACAGCAACCTGAGAACCGAGCCTTTAATCACAGGCCATTAGGAGACATTCCAGATGTCCTCCATTATATCACCAGAAACTCTATGAACAATGTGATTCACTCTGCACATGTCGCCTTCTACTTCTGAGAGCACAGGGCACATTTCTCCTTCAAGCTTCCTGTGAGTCTTTCATTTATACCTCACAGTCTTAGATCTGTGTATGTTTGGGGGTAGGGGGTAATCATATCTTATTTTCTGTGCCAAACTCAGCACAATACCTGGAATATTATCCTACTTTTGGAAAAAAGTTAGGAAAAAATGATGGTCCAAATATAGAAACCCTCCAAAGGGAGATTTTTAACTGATTCCATTTATTGAAGTCTGCCTTCTTCTTCAAAAGGAAATTGACCTGTGAAACAAGCATGAATTATCCCAATTAATGGTAGTTTTGAGTTACAGCAAGAGTGGTTTCCCATGTTTCAGAGATCCTTCTTCCTGTGCGTATGTCGCATCTTTGGCAGGTCAAATTGCCTCCACTATTTCAGTATCCCTTGATGGGGTTTAGACATTGTGTTTTTATACATGTGTGGTGCTGTTTATTTGCTTGCTCTTTTTTTTTAAAAATTTTATTTATTTCTGTATGTGTATGAATGTACTGTCTGCATGCACGTCTGTGCACCCGTGTCATGCAATGCCGCGGAGGTCAGAAGAGGGCGTCGGATTCCCCTGGAACTGGAGTTCTCCTGGAATTGGAGTTTCAGACGGCTCTCGGCCGCCCTGTGGGTGCTGGGGATCGAACCCAGGTCCTCTGCAAGAGCGGTCAGCGCTCTTAACCGCTAGGCCATCTCTCCAGCCCTATTTGCTTGCTCTTAAATAAACTGAATGAATATATGACTGGCGAAAAGGTGTTTGCTTATTGTATAACCCAACGCACTGACCGGTTTGAGCATTACTTTCCCATTGGTGTTTGTCTCAATCTATTTGTTCTTCTATCACAGAACACCACAGCATCTATAGAAGGTAAAGGAAATAAATTGCTTTCTTATAGTTCTGGATGTTGGGAACATTGAGACTAAGAGGGCTACACCTGGCAAAGGACTTCATGATGCGCCATCGCATGGAAGAGGGCGGGAGGGCCAGAGAGCATGAGAGAGCAAGAGAGGGGCCTATGCTCCTGTTTATAACAAGTCTACTCTGGCGATAATGAGCCCACTGTCAGTGCGACGACCTTAATCATTTCTCATCAGGGCTGTCCTCCAAATACGCTTTCATTGGGGGTTAAGTGTATGGAATATCACATCTGGTGGTCACACTGAACCACAATAAAGGTATCCCTCAAATCTCCAGGTTTTTTTTTTTTAAACATAGGTTCTTTATTTTCTTATTAAATATTTGCAATACTTTAGAAGTCCAACGTATTTTTATAATGAGCTCCTATAAATGAAAAAAGCAAGTCTTATACTTCCAACACGTAATGGCGCACAGTAAGCATTGCTATTCTAAAATGAAAGAACACAACAAGGAGCAGTTGCACTGAAATAGAACCAAAGTCCGGTATGGCAGACACCAAATTCCACAGCTCCACTCTGCCATCTGGGGACTCTAACGTAGTAGGTTCTGCTCCAAATGGCTTCAGTGGTCCAACACGTCTAGCACTGCAGCCTACACCTAGTACAGATTCCCCTAGGCCGTGTCAGCTACACCATGCCCCTGAAGTTCTCCTTGGTGGATGTCCATGATCACGGCAACTTCAGTGTTCCTGGACTCCAATGCAGCTAGTTTTTAATGAAGCCTCAGATCTGGAAACAGGCTTCTCCGAGGTACAGCTCCATGTTGTCGGGACATATACTAAATAAAAGACATGGTATCCCAATGATCTCAGCAGCTCTGAAGAAAATCAGAGCAAACATGCAAGATGAAACATAAGCCAAGAGAAGGCTCAGATGCACCCAGGGAGGCTGCCCTGCTCTCCCTCCACAAGTACCCAGGCCTTCCCTTGCTGCGGAGCCCAAGCCAAGCTTCTCTTTAGGACCTGAAGAAGTTTCCCTGTGAGTGCCTCAAATCTTACTGAAATCTTCCTCTCTGCACTTATAGACACTTAGGAGCCAAACCCTATTACCTTAAAATTGGCTAAATAAGGTCTATACAGTTAATTCTGCCTATAAAACAATTTTCCTATTCAAGAACACTGAACACCCAACTCCATCTCTCATAATAAAGAGGCCATTAATTCTCTGCTACTGCTCATTATTCTTATTAACTAGTGGCAGACTTTTTGCTAGAGGCAAAATGTATCTATTAGAGCTGGCAAATAAGGATTGCTAACATGCTGAGGCCGGCGTCTTCACCCAGGAACTCATCAATGCCAGTGACATCAGACTCTACCAGCTGGGCTCTGTGCAAAGCATCTGTGATGTCACGAACCAGAGAGAAGGAAGGTGGGAAAGCCCTTCAAGATGGGGTCTTTTCTCAGATTTGCTTATTCAGAACCCTGACTTGAACATATAGCAAAACAAGAGTTTTTAAGAGTAAAAATTAGTAACTGATATTTTCTTTAGCTTTTTAAAAAAAAAATAAATTTGTTAGAATTGGTGGAAAAGTTTCTTTCCATAAAAGGAGGGTGAAAAAGAGAGCTGTGTTCTCATTTTGAGTTCCTTATGAAATACAGGAACATGAGATTGAGTAAAGCAGTGAATATTTCCTGTGCAACTAATTTACTTAATTCTTGCCTATTTCTATTCAAAATAACTTCATTGAAATGTATTTTACTACCATAGTTTACCTATTTCAAATGTAAACTGCAATTGCTCTTACTGAATTCACTAAATGTGTGAATGCATCATCATAAGTCATTTCTAAAACACTTTTTCACCCCCTCAAGAAGATTCCTCTTGCCTGCTTACTAATCTAGCCTACATACTGACCATGGGTTCCAAAACAACATTAAGCTCCTTTCTGCCTCTATACTCTTGCTTTGGAGGACACATCATATAAAAAAACATACAACCTGTGGGAATCTTGACTTTTCCTTCGTGTATCCCACCTTTTGAGTGTCCTCTGTGACATCATATTTGCCAATAGTTCCTTCCTTGTTTATCTCTAAATAAAATAAATGTAACAGACAAAGCTGTGAAATGCTCTTTCACCATTTAATACAAGATCTGGTTATTTCCAGTTTTGCATGATCATAAACAATGCTGTTCGCGCATCTCTGAACATCTAAACGTCCACATACAAGCCATTATGTAGACATGATTAATTCATATATCACATATATGTAGTGTGTGTATGTATCTGTGTATCTAGAAGTGGAATTATTGGGTCATGTTGTATTTTGTGTTTTCATTTTTCAGTCTTGAACAACATTTGTCTGTCTTACAATAGCATAGTAGTCCTATAGTGATATTTTATTGGAGTTTTATCTTACATTTCTCTGACAAATAATATTCCAAGCCTCTTTCATGAGCTTCTCCACCATTCTGTCCTCTTTGGAGCAATATCTCTTAACATCCTCTGTCCACTTCTAAAAATTAAGTTGTTTTTCTTTCAATGACCAATTTATAAGTACTCTTTGTAAATTCAAGAAACAAATCTGTTATCAAATGTGTGCTTTATAGATCTATTTTCTCCCAATCTCTTCCTTTGCTTTTCACTAATAGTCTTGTTTTCAGTGCAAAGTTTCAGGTTTTCAAGCTCAATTTATCATTTTTTCTTTAATTTTTATTGAACTTTTGTGCATTTCATACATTTCTTAATCAAATTTATACCCATTCCCTTCCATGCCCCCCCCATTACTCCTCCAGAGCTCATGCATTCTGCCATATATGTCTTGCACCTTTTTCTTAGTCTTTTTCAAAATTTTTCAATGCACAAGTCTACTGTTTTGGGCAGAAGTTTACTGTTTCAGTCAGCTCTTTGAACAACACTTTTTGTTGTTGTTGTTCCCTTTCATTTTCTATTACTACAAAATATGCATGTATGTATACACTTGACGCATATACCAAAATTACAATGTCTGAAAATAAACTATAGGTTAATTCCAAAACATGTTTAGGATTCACCTTTTAACAGTAAAGTTGGTAAAAAGAAATATTACTTTACATTCCTAAATTACATAGCAAGTTGATGTGTACGTTTTAATGTACATTTTATAGTATCAGGTTAATAACTGATATTATATCTACTAGATTATAAATTATATTTACTAAAATTATAATTACTAAATTATATTTAATTATATATAAGTTATATTTACTAAAAAAGAAAAAATACTCAGCTTGCCTTAACGAAGAAGGATTTGGTGCTAGGATCCACATATGAGGAATGCCATACATAGTTTTTCTTTCTGGGACTGTGGTTCAATACCAATTTGTCATTTTAAAAATTTTCCAATGTATTTTCTAGAAAATATTTCCTTATCTCAAATCTTGAACATTTTTCTCTTAATGTCTCTTATAAAAATATTTTATCTCATAGGTATATAATCACATTAAGTTGACTTTTCTGTGTAGTGTTAGGGGAAAACCAAGTTCATCTTTTTCATGTGGCTGTGAGGCTGATTCTGCATGTGGCTAGGAGGTGATCCCATCACCATTGGATGAAAGGATTACACTTTCGGGGCTGGAGAGATAGCCTAGCGGTTAAGAGCACCGACCACTCTTACAGAGGACCCGGGTTCAATCCCCAGCACCCACATGGTGGCCGAGAACCGTCTGAAACTCCAATTCCAGGAGATCTCCAGTTCCAGGGGAGTATGATGCCCTCTTCTGACCTCTGCGATGTTGCACGACACGGGTGCACAAACTTGCATGCAGACAGTACATTCATACACATACAGAAATAAAAAAAAAAAGGATTACACTTTCATAATTTAATTAACTCAACAGGGATTGTAGAATCAATTGACTGTAAAGGCAAAGGTTTATATCTGTATTTGAAATTCTGCATTTGCAATGAATTTCTAATTTAAATATTACTATGGTGTTCTTCCAAATGGGGAAATAAGAAACAAGAAATTTGGTGTGCTTCTGACAGCAGGGTGATTATAGATACTAAGAATGTACAGTATGTTTCAATTACTGTACCATTTCAGTTGTGGAGGGTGCTTCCAAAATTCTCTTCACTCTTTTGTACATATTATTTTTTTCAGTAATTTTGTTATTGAAATATATTACCATAAAATTGTATAATATTAACATGTAAAAATTGCAGAGCTCTATTGTTTTGGACTAAGACCTTGCAGTAGGCCCTGAGAATCTATGCTCAAATTTGGAAGGAAATGACTCATGTTAAAGTTTCATATGACCATGGGGAAAGTAAGCTGTTGATCTAAATCTATAGAGAAATCAGAATTTGAGAGATAACAGCAAGAGTTTCCAAACAGGTCAGTTCCAATTATCATGATAATGAAGTTGCATCTGTCTTCATCCTTAAGATGAAAAAGTAAGCCAAGTAACATTTTAAAATGAGCAACTAGGATAGTATTTAGAAGACAATTAGACACTATGTCCATTTAGCAATACAACATTATTAAAGTCTCTCCAAGGTTGTATGAGTTCCCCAGCTATGTGTTCTTGACCAGGTATAAGCTCCCTCCTGTGGAGCAGGTTTTAAATTCAATCAAAAATTGTTGATTACTCCCATAAAATTCGTGCCACTGTTTTGAGAATGGACTTCTCTGGCCAGGCTTGTTATGATTAGTGTAGCTCTGATTCTTCGTCAGGGAATTTTCTTCTTGCAGTGGATGGTGCTTAACATAGAGACTCACAACTAGTCACGGTGCAGAGAATAAGTGACTATGGAGTGTTCAGCACCACATATGATATCTGTATCCCCTTCTCCCCCCAAACCTCAGGGGACATCTAAGAGGGGTCAGAGAGATCATAAGAGCTAATGTCAGGAAGTACTCCTGTGCAATATTGCCTTCTAGATATGACAGAGATACTGCATTTATAAACCCACTGTAGTAGTGGACACTGTATAAGATGTGAACAAAATTAAGTCAACTAAATTTCCAGCAAGAATGAGGGAGGGGCTCACAGCGCCCTACCCCAAGCTGAGAGTCATTTGCTGTTAAAGGCTTGATGGCATTGGGGGAAGGGAGAGTCGGATGCTTTGCTGATTGTGTCTGCTTTTATAATGTCCTTGCTCCAGTGGTCAGCCCTACACCCATGTTCATATAAATGCAATAGGTTTTTATAAAACAAAAACAAAGAAGAGGATATGAAGTCAGAAGTAGAATGTGAGGAGAGAATGAGACCTGAAAGTTAGAGGAAGGTGAGTAGCGACTGGAACAGATATGCATCAAATACATTGTATAGCAAGATACATCCATTCACAAAATAGTGACATGAATTTTATGGGAGTAATCAATAGTTTTTGATTAAGTTTAAACCCTCCTCCACAGGAGAGAGCTTATACCTGGCCAAGAACCCATGGCTGGAAGAAGTCATATGTCCTACAAGAGACTCTAATACTGTTATATTGACAAATAGACACAGCATCTAATTGCCTTATAAATACTATCCTGATTGCCCATTTCAAATAGCAGATAAAGAAAATAAAATTTCAGAAAATGGACAATGATCTTTAATAGGTATTTCTCAAAAGAAGAAATGTAAACAGCCAACAGATATGTGAAAAAGAATGTTCAAAATCACTAGTCACTAATGTGATCAAAAGCACAAGGAGCCAGGCATGGTGGAGCACACCTTTAATCCTAGCACTCTGGAGGCAGAGGCAGGAGGATCTTTGTGAGTTCAAGGCCAGCCTGGTCTACAGAGTGAGTTCCAGGTCAGCTGGGGCTACAGGAAGACATTGTTTCAAAAACATCTCCCCCCCAAAAAAGCACAAGGAGATATTAATTGGTTCTAGTAATGGCTATTATCAAAAAGCCTATTGTAACCAATGCTGGACATTTTGTAGAGAAGAGAGAATCCTTATACACCACTGGGAGGGATGCAAATCAGCGTAGTCACTATGGAAAACTGTATGGTGCTTCCTCAAAAATTAAAACTAAAACTACCACATTACCCAACAATCTCACCAATGGGTATGTATCCAAAATAATGAAATCAGTAAGCTAAAGACATACCTGTGTACTCTGTGTTCATGACAGTTTATTCACAAAAGTCACAAATGGAGAAACACATGCATCTGCCAAAAATAGAGAAAGAAAAAAGAACTATATATAAAATGAAATATTCATAAATCATCATCCATAATAAAAATGAAAACCTATCATTTGTGTTGCAACCTCCCCCTGTCCAGCCGGAGGGGTTCAGGTCACAACTGAAGAGGGGGGTGAGAGACGCAGAGACACTGGGATTCAGGTGAAAGTTTATTCAGAGGAAGGTAGGGGTATGTATGTGGTCCGCCCTGCTCCTTCCACGAAAGTGCCAGACATGCTGATGATTGGGCAAATTCTCATTGGCCCAGGTCACTGACTCAGCTGTTGCTATGGTTAGCTTCCGGAATCAGGTTAAGCCTGTTTGGCAGATGGGTGGTAAGACCAGTGGTAAGAACTCTACATTTCCACCCTTTTTTTTGTTGTTGTTGTTGTTGTTTTGTTTGTTTGGTCTTTTTCGAGACAGGGTCTCTCTGTAGCCCCAGCTGTCCTGGAACTCGCTCTGTAGACCAGGCTGGCCTTGAACTCACAAAGATCCACCTGCTTCTGCCTCCAGAGTGCTAGGATTAAAGGTGCGCCACCATGACCAGCCACCCTTTCATTTATTTTGTTTGTTTGTTTGTTTGGTTGGGTTTTTTTGTTTGTTTTTTGGTCTTTTCGAGACAGGGTCTTCCTGTAGCCCCAGCTGTCCTGGAACTCACTCTGTAGACCAGGCTGGCCTTGAACTCACAAAGATCCGCCTGCCTTTGCCTCCCAAGTGCTAGGATTAAAGGTGCGTCACCATGCCCCGCACCCTTTCGTTTTTAAAGAGAGTGACAAACAGAGTGGGACCCTGAGTGCATAGCTCAGTCATGGTTGGCCCCACCTCTAGCATTCTGACATTTAACTGTGCCTGTCTTAGGTTGTCCTGGTTGGTAGGATCTTACCTGTCATTGACAAACCAACCACGTAGGGAAGAGGCTAGGAACAGTTTGTCTGGGTGGAAGTAGAGGCATGGGGGTTTACCCCCAGAGTCATGAATGGCAGAGAGCCAAACGCAACCCACATTATCAGGAGGGGCTTGAGGAGATCCTCTGTTAATGACAGCAGTCAGGACCTGGCCTGTGGTCTTGTTCACTCATCGCTGGCCGCAGGCAAAGTGGAGTAGACACCTGAGGAGAAGACAGAGGAGGGCTAAAAGGCCAAGGAGGCCCCAAGTGACAAGGGTTGAGGGGTTGAAGATGGCATGCAGCTTGGGCAGGCAAGTGCCTGGATGGAACTAGGACAGAAAGTGTGTGTGTCAGATCTGGAAGTGTCCTGTCCTTAGTGGGGAACTTCCAAGAGCCGTTACCCTGTTCACTGTATGCCCACACCGTGTCTCTTTGTCAGTGTCTCTTTATGTACAGAGGGAGGCCCGGGTTCTGAGTGGATCAGCTCTTACTCAGACTCACTTGGTTGAACCAAGAGGTGGAGCAGCCGGTGCTATTTGGCACAGCATGACGTGGTGATATGTACCTCCCCAGCAAAGAACAAACAGGATGACAAAGGAATTAAAGTGAAGGGGGGGGGGGGCACGTGCTCGCCCGCAGACAGCTGTAAGCACATAAAACAGAAAGGGGTCTACTCACCCAAGTCATAGAGGGGATATCTTGCAAATACGAGGCAGGGTCATAGACCACATTGGGCACCAGATGTTGCAACTTCCTCTGGTCCAGCCAGAGAGGTTTGGGGTCATAACCGAGGAATGGGGGTGAGAGACAGAGTCAACACACAGACACCTGGAGTCCACTGAAAGCAAGCAGATAATGAGCTGCTGCAGACTCGTTTACTCAGGGGAAGGTAGGGGTATACATGTGGTCCACTCTGCTCCTTTGTGGAAATGCCAAGTGTGCTGATTATTGCGTGAATTCTCATTGGCCCAGGTTACTGACTCAGTTTTTGCCATGGTTAGCTTCAGGGAACAGGTTAAGCCTGTTCAGCAGGTGAGGCATAAGCACAGGGCTACACAGGTGCATAACACTCTACACATTTGCATCAAAATAGATTAGTCTGGATGTCATTATATTAAGTGAATTCTAAACATGTGGACCTCATAGATGTTAGTACTTCAGTGGTGGTTACTAGAGTTTGGAGAAAGGAAGTGAATTCTAAACATGTGGACCTCATAGATGTTAGTACTACAGTGGTGGTTACTAGAGGTTGGAGAAAGGTTTATCTGTTGGTTCTGAGTTACATTCAGGTAGGAACACGAAGTTCTGGTGTACTTCGAGATAAGCTATAAATATTTTAACAATCATTGTTCTCTTTTAAACTTTTTACTGTTTGAGAATTTCATATGAGCAAATTTACAATTCCTCAGCTAGGGTGGGGCTTCATGAGCCCCCATCCCCCATCTATGATGGGATTTTGGCTTACTTGTGAAGCTTTTATGTATGCAGTTGCAGCTGCCGTGATTCAGCCTGTGCAACTGCATTGGCCTTTTCAGCAAATACTGTTTGACCACAGAAATCCACTGCCTCTAGTACTTACAGTTTTTCCAGCCCCTCTTTCTTGATGATGGTCCCTGAGCCTAAGAGGTATGGTATGAAGGTCACATTTAGAGCTAAGCACTTCATGGTCTCTAATTCTCTGGATGCTGAACAGCCGTAAGTCTCTGTTCAGCAAAAAGTTTTCTGATGAGGGTTGAGAGATGCCCTAATTATCTAATACCTAAATGGGTATTAAGATAAGGACATAGGGGACAGTTTAATACTATGCTACTTTGAAGAAAAATAGTATTATATTCTCACCCTGTGTCTATGACATAGCTAGCCACAGATTTTGAACCAAGTTAATGATACCAGGCATGAGTTCCTCTTGTGGGGCAGGATTTAACTCCAACCACTTTATGGTTGCTTACTCCCTTAACATTCAGGACACTGTTACACCTGTGGGTCTATCTTTCCATGCCAATAGTTATTGTAGGTCACAAGGTTCACAGCTGAATAAGACAACTGATTCATTTTCTCCTCTGGAATCATGCATAGACCCTTTCGGCACTATGAAAGCCAGTAGATACGAAGCTTCGTTTTTAAAGTTTTTTAATAAAAATGTTTGAAGAAATGAATCTCTTTAATCTGATCTAAATAATGAATAACATATATATGTTTTAAAAGATCACATTACCCTATTAGCATTTATAATTTTACATACTAGTTAAAATATTATTTAAAACCTATGATAACAAATCAGTTATTTTATAATTGTTCTATGTTCCAGACTGAAATGACTCTATGACTCTCATTGTATCTTAGTTTCTGCTTTCTTTGGGCCTTTTAAACCACCTCTGCTCAGAGCATTTGCATTGGAATGAAATGTTCTCCAATTCTGAATTGCCAATAATGTGAATTAAATTATTTAACTAAATTCTAGTAATTTATCCTGTGAGAATATTAATAAAGTGACCAAGAACTGGGGGTTTATGTTTAATGAAAATCTTATTCTTGAGAATAATGCCTAGTATCTTTTTATCTTAGGAAAGATTATTTAGATGTACAAATCCCTAAGTTCTTCTTTTAGTCATTGACAACTCAGTGTAATAAAGGGCTCTTTACTTATTTCATATAATAAACCTCTATGGTATATCTGCAATGAGAAGACCCCACTAATAATAACCTGGTAACAGATATTTATGATATGTTGCCATTTTACTCAGGATGAGTCTCCTACGAGCTACCACTCCCCAACGTCTGGCAGACAACAGTTTGGCCACATGTTCCCCATTAGGTGTTACTTTGTTCCTTCGCTCCAACAGGGCAAGGCTCAGAAGTCACAGAGACTCTGGTTTTGAAATCAACAAGAGCTATAAAATAAGCACTAGGCCTGAGGCAAAAACCTGTCTGCAATAGCAAAGTCTGTCTTGATTTGTTACTTCACATCTGTTCTCTTCCTTGCTTGGCTCTATTTCTTTAGTTCTTGAGAATTCTTAGTTCTTGGAAGTTTGGTTTGTCTTTTAACTACCTACTTCATTCTGCTTAGCTTGGTTTTGATTTGCAGATGTGTTCTGAGATTCCATCTCTGTGTGTGTCTGACTTCTACTGTGTGGTGCTCTTTCATTTTGACCTATACCCCTATCAGTTCAGACCTGTCAGTGATTGGACTTTGACCTAGAACTGGCTTATTCTGGCATCTTACCCAGACCTAAGAAATATAAGTATACTCTTTATCAGCTTTCTGCCTCTGTAACAAATGTCTGAGACAATCAACTTATATAAAGAAAAAATTATTTGGATCAAAGGTTTGGAATTATATGTAGTGGTAAAGAAGGAAGACCTCATGAACTTTGCAAGTAAATTGATGGTACTAGAAGCTATTATGCTAAGTGAACTAACACAGTCCCAGAAAAACAAACAATGCATGGTATCCCTCATTTGTGGATCCTGGCACCAAACCCCTATTTGTAAGGCAAACTGAATAATTCTTTTTTTTTCTTTTTCTCTCTTTTTGTAAATACAATACCAGGTGTCACTCATCAACTTGCTATGTAATGTAGGAATGTAAAGTAATACTTTACTTGCATATAACCCTACTGTCAAAATGTGAATCGCTAAATATGTTTTGGAATTAACTTATAGTTTATTTTCAGACATCATAATGTTGGTATATGTGTGGCATGCATATATACATGTTTTGAAGTGATACAAATTGGAAGGAACAACAACAACAAAAAGACTGGGTCAAAGATCTGACTGAAACAGTAAACTTCTGCCAACTCCTCCCCCTGCCCCCCCAAAAAAGTCTGAGAAAAATATGTTTGGAAGTTTCAATGCATGGTTACTCAGCTATAGGCAGGACATGAAAAAGCAAAGCTTTACCTCATGGCCAAGAAATAAGAGAGAAGGATTTCAGGCTTTCAAAATCCCCTATTCAGGCATGCTCCCAGTTACTTAAAGACAACCCATCTGAGCCTACCTCTTGAAAGTTCCATTATCTCCTCAGAGTTCCAAACTGAGAATGTTGCATTTAATGTCTGGACCAATGGGAGACATTTCAGATCTGAACTATCTTAGTATTAGTCCATTTTGTATTGCTATAACAAATCACGAGGAGCTGGAAACTTCATAATAAGCTTATTTGGTTAATGATTCTGGTATCCGGGTGGTCCAACATCTTGACAACAGCATCCTGATGATGAATCACAACATTCAACAAGTAGAAAGGAAAATGGCTGCACACAGAAGAGATAAGCATATGAGGTGACCTCACTGTACAATAAAACACTCTATGGAAATTCATTTCTGAGATATCCATCCACACCCTGGACCAATATTAGTCTATTCAGATGATAAAACATCCATGAGCTTAATCCAGGAGGCTCCAGTTCATCATAGTTCTACCACCCCTTCAACTTACTGCATTGGTATAGCGTTTGTTTGGGAGGACATATTTCCACCAAATCCAAGCCATAGCACTAGGTTAGTAAATACTAAGAGTATGGGCTCTGGCTAAAACTGAGATTGAAATTATGGATATGTCATAATAGTGTAGAGTTTATTATGTTTTGGGAAATAATATTTCTGTGTCTTGTTGTCATTACAAAACAGGAATAGTAGTCTTATTATCTCTTAGAATTGTAGACAGAATTAAAAGGACACACAGTACTTATAATAGTTCCTAATATATATTAAGTTCTCAATGAATTTGAACTTTTTATATTATGTTGATATCTACTCCAATAACCCATCTATTTTCCTTCAGGCTGGGTCCCCAAGAATTCATTTTCCACACTACAGTCAGTGTGATCTTTCTTACCTTCAAATGACCAATCACTCCCCTTGCTTCAGGTAAAATATGTAATTTTGTCTTTATTTATGAGGGTTTTTCCTTACATTGCCTTTGGAATGTAAGGAATTCTCAGGGCCAATTTCTTGCCAAAGGTAGAGTCATATTTTACCTTAATTTTTTTTAAATTTATTTTTATTGATGCTTTGTGTATTTCATACATCATTTTCCAATTCAGTTCAGGCATATATCCCCTTCCCTTCCCCCCCACCCCACCCCTACCCATCGCAGATCGTGCATTCTGCCGTAAGTTTTCTGCATCTTTCTCTGCTTTTTTGTTTTGTTTTGTTTTCATTTTTTTTTTAACAATAGGTGATAATTTGTAAAACTGGAATCAACCCAAATGCCCCTCAACTGACGAGTGGATAGAGAAAATGTGGTACATGTACACAATGGAATTCTATGCAGCAGTAAAGAAAGACAACATCATGAACTTTGCAGGTAAATGGATGGAGCTTGAAGACATCATGTTAAGTGAAGTAACACAGTCCCAGAAAAACAAACAACAAATGGTATCTCTCATATGTGGATGCTAGTACCAACAACCCAGTTATAAATATTTCTTGTGGAGAGGGATGCACATTAAAAGAACAACAACAGAAAGATTGCATCAGAAGGTTTACCTTAATTTTTTTTTTTTACCTTGTCCTCAAGTTTTATGTGTGTTTTGTTATTTGGATGATTTTACTATCATAAAACCCCTTTCCTCTCTGCTGTCACTTATGCTACCCTTGATGATTGGGGCATGCCCTGTCATGCCCTTCTTAACTTCTTGTCCTTTGTCTTAATTATCTGCTTTAGAGCGAACCTGCCCTTCTCTCCTGAGACAGTCCCATTGCCTCCGTGTGGGTTCCCATCAGGGTTCCATTCCTTTAGGGCAGGACTGACCATACTCTCTGTAACTTTATAAATAGCTGTCTTTCTTCTGCAATGGATTTTAAGTTCTTTAGGTCAGAGGCCATTTCTAATGCCTGACACAGGGTTGACTGTATAGTAAACTTCTTGGAACTCCCTTTCAGGTTTCTAAAGAATGGACAAGAGTCTAAAATTGTAACCTGAAAATATTCATTACTAGGAATCAGAGATTCTATTCCTTACATTCTATGAAGAAAATGTATTTACAGAAATAGATGAGCAAGAAAAGGCAGATGAAAGGAAGTGTCAGAGTGACTCACACTCTTCCATTGTCCTCATAGAGCAAGTCACAGACCTGGGGAAAAAAATTAAACACACAACAGAGAAGAGGAAAGGGGCATGTGGGTAGAAACATAATGCTCCTGGAAGACTGGCTTCTTCTTTTGAATCCCAGATGGTGAGATTGCCACCTAGTACAGACTCCTTAGATAGTTTTCATGGGACTGTCCCCATGCGTTTCATTTATCTGTCACTTTTGTTTACTCTGATCTATATACTTTACTAATTGGACCTGACATAATCAGGACATGACCATGAGAAACAAGATGACATCTTTTAAATATTTCATTTAATAAGAAAGTACTGGTTGTAGGTTCCTGTTCCTTTTTATTAGGGAAGGAGATTGGGACTAACCACCATCACTCATAGGGTTTGCATGAATTTATAATAAAATTCTACAAGATGTGCAATATCTACACTTTAACTAAATGGAAATTGCTTTAGAATTACATTCATTTTTAAAGAGTTGTAATGAACTTTTCTTTTACATTGCTCCCAGTCACACATTAGCCCTTTAAGTGCCTTGCAGTCTAAGGGAAACATCTACACTATGACAGCTTATAATGGTGTTTGTTCAGCCAAACATGTTTTGGCTTTCTCACAGCCTCTTGAATGTGACATGTCCCAATTCAACATGGAGGGTTTTTCAGTGCCTTGTCCTCTCTCAAATGGAAAATGTTGAAAGCTAACTGATTTTAGCTACAGTTCTTCTGTGGAAAATTAAGTATATATATAGGAAGGAAACTTACAGTCTTTATGAAGTCCTGTGATCAAGGAGCTGAAATCTGTTGATACATACTTTGCATTTAATCACATCCCAAAGACAAGAAAAAAATTAAAACCAAAGAAAAATTTTCTATACACTGGTATACTTTAAAGGTAATCTTTGAAAATATACGAAAGTCTTATACTTTCATGGGTATTGCCTTTGGCATTTTTCCAGCCTTACCCACTTCAAATCAGTTGTTCTCGATCAGTAAAATATGAATTGTCGCCAAAAGAGAAATGTGTGAGTAGTCTGTACACTGAAATGGCATTTTTTCTTTTTTAAAAATTTTATTTATTTATTTATGTGTATGAATGTACTCTCTGCATGTAGGTCTGTGCACCCGTGTCGTGCAATGCTGCAGAGGTCAGAAGAGGGTGTCAGATTCCCCTGGAACTGGAGTTCTCCTGGAATTGGAGTTACAGACGGTTCTCAGCTGCCATGTGGGTGCTGGGGATGGAACCCGGGTCCTCTGCAAGAGCGGTCGGTGCTCTTAACCACTAGGCCACCTCCCCAGCCCCTGAAATGGCATTTTTTCATATAAAAATATTGGAATTGTGTCATGCTTTACAGAGTAGCCTGTGATGGATTAAGCAAACTATATGCGACCAGAACATTCCAATGTTTAAGAAAAGTGTTTGGAAGGTACTACTTTTAAATATTCAAATTAATTGTAAATCATAACCATTCTTGAATGATAAAGTTCATCATGACAACACAAGTCTTTATATCACTTAGTGTGGCCCTCTACAGACATATTCTCTAAGTGACTATGTGCAGCAGAAGTTTGTATCCATGTTATCTCAAGCATGGCCCCGATTGCCTAAACAAGGACCACTGATTGATAAGAGTTTCACAAATGTTGTTAAACCACCATGTCATGAATCCACAGATGGAACATTGCATACTTTACCTCTTGAGAAAATGGGTTCATCAGCTCACTTAGTTTCTTTTCCTATTTTTGCAATAAAATATCCTGATGAAAGAACTTAGAGATAAAAGGATTTACTGTAGCTCATTCAAAAGTACAGCTGATCACAATGGGGAGGTCAAGGCAGCGGGAGTCTGAAACAGCTGGTCATATTACATCCACAGTGAGGAACAGAACAGGGAACACATCCATGCACACTGACACTCAGCTTGCTTTCTCCATGCTTAAACAGCCCAGAACCCCAAGGGAATGGTTCCCACCCACAATAGGTAGGTCTTGCCATCACAATGAACATAATCAAAATAATTGCCTACAAGCCCATCTCGCAAATGAATCTAGATTGTATCAGATTGATGACACTAACCATTACACCTGCTATTTACTGCTGATGGTTACTGGCCTCCATCTTCTTTCAGGATATTATCTATTCACTGCCAAATAATTTTTTCTCTAAGTTCAGGAGCTGGTTATAAGATTTTAATTTTTCCCATCTAGTCTACAAATATAGACCTCAGCCATCTGTTGGCTCCTTACTCATTTACAGGTGGCATAAGGAGGAGTGAGACTGGAGTCCCGCAGAGCTCCCTGACATTCATCTGATTCACCCCTGGGGCCAAGAATTAAGGCTTCCTGGCTTGAAAATCCCCAGAAGCAAGCCCCCGCTTTCTCTTGATGGGTCTGCAGCCCTGCCTATGTTGCCCGGTTGTCATAGTCTTCAATTTTAGTAGCTGCACTTGTTTTAATCTAGAATGCTCACCAATTACCTCTTGGTTTATAAGAAGAAAAGAAAAGCAGGCTATATAGCAAAAAGCAGCGATTATCCTGGGCACCAGTTGACCTAAAGATTTATCCATTCACTTTTGCCATTTTTTTAAATGCATCTTCTCTCACTCATTCTTGTGAGCTTTAGAACAATCAAAGTTCAAAAAGCATAATTCTCTTCTTCTCAAGCTTAGCATTTAACAAAGAAGACAGATACAAGACAGGAAAATTAAAGGATCTGCCTTTGTCTCATATGTCTGTGTGAATTATAGAAGCTCAGGAGGAGAAATCCAAATGTTTCTTTGGGGAGGGAAATAGGGAAGGTTTCCTGAAGGAGTATGATTAGGGCTAAACCCTGAACCATCAGAGGTGAATGCATCCCATAATACAGGGTAAGCCAGTGCAGGCAGAAGGGTTTGCATAAGTCAAGACATGGGGTGTTTTGTAAAAGAGAAGCTCTCTGTTAAAGAAGATTACTAGAAGAAAGCAGGGCTGGGGGATGAATGGAGGAGTTTGTACGTTCATCTGACTAAGCAGCACTAGGATGTAGTATGAAGCCATTTGACTTTAAGCAGCGTTCCACAGAGGAACCAAGCCCTGATCTATTATTTTTGCCTAATTCTAACTATAAATAAGGCAGCAGCAAACATGGCTTCCATCCTGATTAGACAGATGGGATCTGTGGGCGTGATTCTGAACAAGGTCTCAAGCACCAACTGCAGTTGGTCCTAGATGCAATATCCTGCACTCACTTCTTCCCGCCTAACCAACTGTGCTCAAAAGCATCTGTTTCATCTCTGGCCTGTATCCAGGCATTTCTGCGATCCTTGAAATTGGAATACTCAATGGATCTTGCAAGATTTAGAATGGGGGACATTGCAAGGGTGATTTGGAAGTTCTAATTTCTGTAAATGAAATGACAGTAGATTAGAAAAAAAAAATTCCCTTTGTTGAATGAAGACAGTCATCTAGCAGATGTGCAGGGGGTCCAGATACTCTCAGTACATGAGTGGAAGTAGGAGGAATCTTTTTTTAAAATTATAAATGAATTGCCTTCTCCAGTAGCATCAACCCAGAAGACTATTACTGATAGGAAAACACTTGATTTCCAACTGGACATTATCTGATAAGGCAGTGACACATATGGAATATAATTTACTGGACACTAAGTGCCCCCTGTTGGTTGATACATTAACTAACAGATTTGCAATTCTGGATTGCAGAAAACAGTTTTAGATGCAGACCACTCCAGGGCAGATGTAAAATTATACTGATTATTTCTTTCTATCATCCTTTGGAGTGTTTTTCTTTACCAATTATGAACAGCAGTGTGGTAGAGTAAAAAGAGAAGACATTGCTTACTGGTTGCAATTTTTATTTTCTCCTCTGTAGTCTGACTTTGGACAGGGTTGACTTTGTTTCTCAATGTATAAAACTTAGAGATAAATATGCAATGAAAGATGTGATGTCAAGACTTAATGACATCAAGACTTAAGTCTATTAAAGTATTATGGTAAGCTGTGAGGACAAGGGGTGACATCTGTCAATCACTTTCTAAAGCAAGGAATGGTACCAGGAGGTTGCAAGAAATGATGTAGTCACAATTCTTCTGTTGAAAAAGGCTTCTACCCCAGAGGGCTTTGATTACAATATCTATCTGACATCAATCACCTGGTTTGATTTTTTTGTTGTTGTTGTTTGACCATGAGTTGCTGCATTTGGGAGACTTTTAGAATGGAACTTAAAAGAAATGCAAATTAAAAGATGGGTTTATAAAATATACTAAAATAATGTTGTCTAGATAGTATAGAAAAAGTCATTTAAGCTAATCTCAGGCTGGCTGGAGAAAAATGAGCTTCAACGATGGCTATGGTGTCTGAAGTGGAACATGGCATGGCTTTCAGAGCTCATTTTGTTTTGGGATAGTTGATTCCTTACACACTAGGAATTCCCTGTCTTCCCTTTATTGTGTAATGCATCTTATGGTTTTATATGGCATGAAGATACATGTGCATGTAGACATATATTGCATTCCCTTTATCCAATCATAGAATGGTGCAGTTAAAGTTGATGGCTGGTGTGAGATAGCTGCAGGTACTGGGCAAGGTAAAGATGGTGCAGACCAAAAGTTGGTATATATCTGCTTTGCCACAGGCTGCCATACTTACTGTATTAGTCATTTTTCTGTTGCTGTGATAAACCACCATGACCAAGGGAACTTATAAAAGGAAGAGTTTGTTTGAGCTTACGGTTGGGCTGGAGCAGAAAGCCAAGGTTCACATCTCACAATAAGCACCGTCAAGAGAGAGAGAGACTGGAGACTGGCAAGGCTTGTTAAACTCACTAAGCCCACCCCCAATGACGTACTTCCTCCAGCATGACCACACCTTCTAAGACCTCCAAGAACAGTGCCACCAACTGGAGACAAAATGTCTGAATACTTAAAGCCTATGGGAGACACTCTCATTCAAACCCCCACCCTTACTAAAACCTGTTGCAACAGGGCACATAGAAACTGTGGATTTTGTATAAGATGTGTATAAGAAGATCTGCAAAATCAAATAACGAAGAAAACATATAATAAGAGAAAATATGTTCAGTTTTAGACAGAAAAAAATAAATCTAGGAAGAGAGAGAAGGAGTTTTGGGTCAATCTTTGGTTTTAAGGCAAGGTCTTATCTTTTGCCCTAGCTGACATCAAACTTGAAATTCTCCTGTTGCAGCTCCTGAGTATTGGAATTACAGGCATGTTTCACAATGCTGATTTGAGAGAATTCATTTGTTTTCTTTTATTATTTAAAATGTTATTTATTATTGCATGGTTTTATGTTCAGGATGTGTTTGCGTGTGTGATAGATCACATGTGGATGTCAGATGACAATTTTGTGGAGTCAGTTCTTTCCTTCCATCTTTATGTTGGTTCCAAGGATCAAACTCAGGTTGCTTGACTTGTGTTTACCTTTACCCTATGAACCATCTTGCTGTCTGTGAAAGAGGATTCTCTTAAATGGAGTGGTTGCTATGAGGTAGCCTCTAAGCAAAAAAAAAAAAAAAAAAAATTCAGGTAAAGGGAACCCTAGGCTAAACCATTCCAGACCACTCTAGACCAGGGAATGGGGCAAAATGACAAAAGATGTAAACAGTAGAAATGCAGTTGGAGAATAATAATGGGCTTTAAGGCTATACGTGTTGTGCTTCTATATATGTATGCGAGGGGAGCAAGGGGGTGGTGCAGGTAGAATGCCTCATTATCAACTTAAGATATTTGTAATAGGAAAGGGGGTGGAATTTGAAGATGGTTCTTTATATATCTTTGCATTTAAAGCTCTCACAGTTTACAGAGGTTTACCTAGTACAGCCTAGTGCATATGATACCAGTCCTTTCTTATATCAGATACACCTATTTAGGTATTGCCAATGTGTGGAAGCATCTTGGTGCCAAATTTCTCACCTGGTTTTCTTTTGTACTTTCCAAAGCAGCTGAGGAGACTTTCCCTTAAGTAAATATCAGCAGTATTGCTGATTGAATAAGGGAGACATGCACAGGAAGAGGTCATTAGGACTTGATGAATCCTGATGACACAAAACCCAGCTAACCTGCAATTCTAATATATATTACAACCCTTCATTATGGAAAACTCACAGCTTGCCTCTTGCTTAATCATATCCTTGAGAGAAAGAGGAACTGCAGACAGAATTGTTTTCCTATTATATAAATGTGAGTGCAAGGAGAAATTCCAGTATAGGAGAGATCATTAGAAACAAAAATCACTTTCTCTTAAGTAATGAATAGGAAGCAGAATCCAGCTCGTCACTGCAAACTGCTGAGTCATTTGCCACTTGAAATGAATTGAGGGCTGTTAAAGGTTTTATAGAAGAATTCATTAAATATGTATTGAGCCAGCTTAAGATGGAAATTGTTATAAAAACTGGCAACAGTTCAAACAGCAAAACGTTTCAGTTTATGATGGAGATATTTTACTCCTGCCTGGATTCTGTGTTCCATTAGTCCATTCAAACTGGGAAAGCACAAGTCATCTCCACACGCCCTGGTAATCGCTGCAACTACTCACAGGCTGTTCTGGGAGCCAAGTAAAACACTGTCATTCCAGCCATATGTTCCCTTGCCCAGGAGGCACTTTTTGCAGCGAGATCTGCACATCTACCTAGGTGCTGACACCTGAATATCTGCAAGTGGGATTTGGGACCTGGGAAAAACAGGCGTATGTGCATACAAATGCATTTTCAGCCACGCACGCAGGCATACAGAGACACATGGGAACTTCATGCCATTCTACAAGTAATATTTGTATCTTGGACAATAAACAAGTCATGAGAATTCTAAGAGCGAGTGGCTAGGAATGAACGCTAATTCAATTCACATCCAGCTATAACATTCATGGAGGTGCTATCCTCAACTTACCTAAAGTTAGCCTTGCTATATTATATGTTCATGCTGTATTGAAAATAACTTTTATTTTATGCCTGGACATAGTTGATACAGAGTCCTCTCTGCTATAATGTCTGGCTGTGTTGTTGATATTATGAAAATTCCTTCTCTAAAAATTAACAAGGTAAAAGGAAAATGGAGTTGGATACAGACTACCCAAGCTATAAATTTGGTAACCCAAAAGTAGAAAAATATTTGTGATTTAAATAGTTAACGCCTTAAAAATACAAAGTAAATATAAGTTTTAAAGTAAAGAATGATGAGGTAGCTAGACGAAAAGGGGGAGGGGGATCAAGGCCACAATGCATCAAGTTTGAAATAACCACACTTTCAAAATAGAGATTGTTAATAACAAACCAAGAGCAAGAAGACGTGTTGAATGCCAGGAGTATACTTTTACCAGGTTGCTGTGTTCAATTAAATTCATAGCTTTTATGTTAAGGTGCTGATACTTGGTGCCACAAATTCTTTTTTCATACTCAAGGTTTATTTGGTGTCATTGGCATGACATTTGAGAAGCTGGTTGCATTTGCATTTGGTTGCAATGTACACCGATACATATATAGTACACAAAATAAGATCCTTTGGAACAGTTATGCAAAAGATTAATGGCCATTTCTGTCCTATGCTCATGTTGTTGTCTGTTGTGAATGTACTAATTTGTATTATGAAAACAAGATGGACAACATATTGATTGCTGTACACTTCTGACTGTGATAGCGAACGAGTAATTGTGCACATGATGTACCCAAGTACTTGGCACAGTGTCTGTCACAAATGTATTGTAAATATATGCTTCTCTTAGAAGACAAGTTCAAGAAGGGAATAAGTGTTTAGAATTCTATAAAGAAAAAAAAAAGACCGAGGTATCAAAAAGTGGCATAACCTGTTTTATTTTATATTAGGTTGTGGAAACCTCCAGTGTCAGAGAAATAGTATAGAAAGTAGTTACAGAAAGAAGTAGTTCTATGCATCGGGGCATCTCTTGAAATGTCCTGCAAATGTGAGTCAGCAGTCTTCCTGTGCAGGGAGGTCTTGGAGATCTACTAATGGGATATCAGCCAGTGTCCAGTCTATAAAGAGGAAAGTCTGCTTATGCTTCCAAAAGGGAAGCCTGATCTAGCAAGACTTGACTTTTTCCTTGAGTGGATGTAACTGGTAAAAATGAAAAGCCAAAAGGAGCCAGGGGCTCCTTCCCACCTACCCCCAAAACCCAAGTGACCCCTGAGGACCAGATCCTCAACTGACCTTGAGGAAACAAAAATCTTGGTTAATATGGGCTAACTGTGTGGCCTTAAACATCCAAAAGGAAAGTATAACCAGAAATAAATAACCAATATGGCCTGAGAAATTGTACTTCAGGTATAAAACTTGAGATATTAGTAAAAAGACAAAAAGTTGTTTTGCCTGTCTTCAATTCTTACTGGCAAGTGCAGCTACTCTGTGGCTGCTACTGCTTTTACCATCCTTCCAAGATATGAGACACAGCTTTTCAACCTGCCAATATGGTCTGAAGACTCATGTCTCTCCAAGAATCCTCCAAACCTTCAGAGCCAGATGGAGGCTACTGAGATATCCAGCTTGTGGACTGAGCTACTACTGGGGTTTCAGCCTCTTCAGAGTATAGCCTGCCATTGTTGGACTACCCAGGCTGTATCATGGAGGCCAATACAGGAAGACCAAGACACAATTCCATGCTTACTGGACCTCATTTGGTGACCACAGGAAGGGAAGACTCCAGTGTGGAGCACAAGGGCAGGACTGATGGTTGTTTGGGCTTGCCAAGGAGGAACCTTCAAACAATTCCTTAGGGGAAACATGATATCTTTCAGCCTAATAAAAATAAATAAATAAATAGAAATCATAAGCTGAAGATGCTAAAACCTATGATGTCATAAACTTGATATATGTGTAGCATGCATATATGCATTTTTGGAGTGATGCAAGTTGGAAGCACAACAACAACAAAAGACTGAGTCAAAGCACTGATTGAAATGGTGAATTTCTAGCTGAAACAGTAAATTTCTGCATTGAAAATTTTAAAAGAGACCGAGAAAAAGATGAAAAATATGTATGGCAGAATGCATGATCTCTGATGGGGTGGAGGGCAAAGAAGGGGAAATGACTCTAGAGTTGATTGGGAACTGTATGAAATGCACAAAGCTTCAATAAAAATTGGCTTTGAAAAAAAGAAAGAAGTAGTTTTTCATAGATAATAGTATAGAGACTACACCCTAACTGCTGCTGAGTAAAAGCGGTAGATAATACTGTATACCATATCCCTAAATAATATCCCAATTTGAAAGACACACAATTATTTCTCAGTTCACCAAGATATCCCATAATTACAAAGTACACACAGGAGTCTGACATGGAATAGAGTTGCTATGGATTTTCACTTTGAACCTATTCACTTAAACTCTAGATTTAATAAGATGATGATAATAAGTAATGATAGTAAGAATATACATTATGAGTTTTATAACAACAAATTATTTATAAGACATTAGGGAATTCCAAGTATAGGAATTGGGAAACCATTAATGGAAATTCTGTGTAACTTCCAATGCACCTGTGGATAGTTTCCATACCATCTACTATCATCTCTATTGAGAGTTATTTCTGCACAGCAGATCTAGAAATTTTAATTTGCTCCAACCTCTCCTACCACAGCCCACAGGATAGATGGTATATACATTTAGTGCTGTGATGACAATCCCACCCCCATATGTTGGGAGCTCATTGTCCAATCTACTGTATGGCCAAAGATGAGGAAGCTCTGGGGATGACTGGGCATCCTCAAGAGCTGGCTCATCCTGGAGGTAAAGGGAAAGACCACAGTGGTGGATATCTCAGAGAAGCCCAAAGTAAAAGTTATGCTGGCCAGGAAAGATGGAACGCGAGTTCTCAACCCACGGAACTGATGATACAGGACAATCAGACCTGAGCTGGCCTGGTGTAAGAAAAGGACACAAAACCTTCAGCATTACTGGAATGTGAAATGCAAAGCAGAAACTTCAGGAAGTACTGACAGGTAAAATGTGTAAGAAGGCCCACACATAGGGCTTGATTTTTAAATCAAGAGTTTGGTTTAATCTTGTAGCCAATAGGATAAACTAGCAGGGTTAAATCAGCCCCCAATATCCACTGGATCAGCATCTGCAGCCCAGCCATGCAGAACATATGTAGATGTTTTCCTCCCGTCATCATTCCCTGAACAATACAGTAGAGCAGCCATTTGCATAGCATCTACATTGTAAGGCATTTCAAGTAATCTAGTGATGGCTTAAAGTATACGGGGTGTGACAGTTTAAATGAAAATGTGCCCCATAGGCTCCAAATATTTGGACACTTGGTCCCCACTTGGTGGTGCTGTTTGGGAGGTCATGGAACCATTAGGAGATGTGGCCATGCTGCAGGTAACACTTAACTAGGAGCAGATTTTGAGATTCCTTAACCCTTGCTGGATTTCCAGTTTTTCTCTGCTTCTTGTGCCTGCATGAAGATGTCAGCACTTAGCTTCCTATTCTGGCCACCTCCTGGAACCACCAAATCTCATGTTCCAGTCTCTGTCCCCATCCCCACCCCTCACCCCCACACACACAGCCACCATTATAGACTCAACCTATGGAAACTTTAGAAATAAATGCTTCCTTCTACACGTGGCATTGGTCATGATGTTTTATCACAGCAATAGAAATGTACTAATACAGGGGAAGCTATGTATATGGTATGTACCTACCATGCCTTCTGTTTCCTCTATCCCCATCTATTTCCTTATTTCATCTTGCTCAGTTATGTCTTCTCTTTATCACTTGAAACGGAAGCCTTTTAAACCTAACCTAGTTAAATGTCGAGGGTTCCAGAGTCAGGCTATGCTGTGAACTATATGCAATGCAAAAATAAAAAAACCAAACAAACAAATAAATAAATAGCTATAGCAGTTGTCACAGGATTCATGAAAGAGGCAAGTCTTGAAAACATTATGCAACCTTAAAAGATGGCTGAAGTAAGAAGAAAGAATAGTGATCTAGGACTTGGAATCCTCATCCAGCCTCTATTCTGAGAGCCCTGTGTCTGCATTTCAGGGTCCCTAAGCCAATCAGTTCTCTGTAGTACAAAAGGAGAGTTCTTAGGTCATTTAAAAATAGCTTTCAAATGTACCTGGTTGGTGTGGCTCTCTCAGGGGAAAGAATGTGAAGGAGGCTGGTCCTTGTGGAATGGAGATGTGTTCTGGGATGAGTAGGGAAAGGCAGGGCCCGAAGTAAAAGATGGAAAGAAAGCAGGTCTGTGAATGTCAGGATTCAAGAGAAGTCACAATTCTCAATTAGCTTCCCCTAAGAGAAGAGACTTAGTCATTTTGCCAATGTTCTTCTGCCTTGGTGACAAGTTACAGGAGCCCATTTCTGAGTCTGATCCCTGGAAGCAAGCTTCTGAGCCAGATGATGTCAGCCGAAGTCCTGATGCAAATTGCACTGTGCTCCTCACGTGGCTGCTACTTTTAGCCTTTACAATATGTGATTTGTCTCAAGGACAACAGGAATCTTCATAAACTATGCATAGGTCTTGATTGTGCTTAATGGAGAAATAACCATTTGTTAACAGAGCATTAAATGTTTAATAGTCCATTAGCATAAAATTTTTTTAACTTGGGAATATTTTCTAATGTGCCTCTTTCTACTAACCAGAGAAATGTTACAATATTGAAATTCAGAAAAGCGCCTGGGCTTTTGACCCTTCCAGAGTCTAGTAGGCTTTTCACCTGATTCTCTGGAAATGTCAGGCTTAATCACGCTATAATTATCAGTTAAACAGTCAGCTGTATCTCCTACCGGACCCTTTGCATAAACATTTAGAACAATTAGAGGCAGAGTCACTCTGCGATCCCATTATGAGTGTAGTCCAGTAAGTGTGTGCCTTTCTCCTTTAAAAAAAAAGCGGCCTCCACATGCCAAACCTGCAGTTTGAGATGCCTGGGGAAAGCTAAGCACGCCCGAGTTCTATGTTTGCATCTGTGCTCAGAATTTCTGGCCATGGAGTCAGATTTTTACCTCTATATATCTCAGCGAGGGGAACTGAAACAGGGTTGGTAGAAACAGGAGGCCCAAAAGAGAAAGAAGTAGGCGGTGTTGCTATCCCGAGCTGTGCCAATCAAGCTGAGAAGAACTGAAAATCAGGGAGAGCCAAAACCTCACAGCCAAGTTCTTCCTCCTCCATGGCGGAGCAATTCAAGCAGGCCTCTTGCTGGTGCCAGGAAACATGGCGGTAGGGTTGCTCAGCAGAAGCAGCACCGAGGTCAGCACAGCAACCAGTTCTCAAAAATACAGGGTGCTCTCTTCCCAAACCTCGCCTGAAGCTAAGCTCATTAGCTATTTGGGGAAAAGCAACATGGAAAGTAGAAATATAAGGAACAGTACTTTGCTTTTGAGGGATCAGAGCACCCCAATCCATGGGCAGAGCCTCCACATTCTCACTTCCCCTGAGGCTGAGGGCGATACATTGCAATGCTTTAACCAGAGAATGGAATGAAATATTCATTATTATAAAAGTTTTTGTCCATTTCACTTGCTCAGAGCACTTGTGTTTCCATTTTACGAAATATCCCCAGAGGCTTTGGACAGAGTATTACTGAAAGATCAATAATAATTACAATAGTAGAGAAGAAAACAGATCAAAAGTTGGCCTTGCCTTTTAAATTAGACTAATGAGTGTCAGTCATAGATCACAGACATTTAGAATATTCAGTCTGGCAGGGGCCTTAGAGATTGCTTAGGCTGCCTTCTCTGTTTTGCAGATGAAGAAATGAACAGAGGTTACATTACTTTCCCAAGGTAACAGCTCTCACTGGTAGCAGACTGTTCTAGAAACCAAGTATACTAACACCCAGAGGAAAAGTTTCATGATTAGTTTTATTTGTTATCAATAACAATCAGAATAATAGCAATTACATTTCCTCAACCAAACAGCTTGAGGTAATTTTGTGTCTGAAATGGAAAATGATTAGCACAGGTCTAAGAAAAAAAAGAGGTTGGTTATATATAAAAATGGGTTTCTTTAAATGCAAAAATGTAAGGTTTAAGCTTGGGGGTTCATATTAACATTTTCCTGGGACAATTGAAGATGCCTTTTAATTAACATCATTGATATAATTATATACACACATTATTATTTAACAAATCTGAGCTACATGCATTCATCATATTGGCAAAAATGAAGCATATGTTGTACTGAGGCCCTTGGTAATTATATTATTCATGCTCCTGACACATTGTGATATTTTGTATCAATTTGTATTTGTCTTTCTGCATCTCAAATGCAAAACAACTTCCCTTAATGTTATGATGAGTTACAAGTCAGAATATACTTATGTCAAAATATGTGAAATTTAAGATTCAAAACCTTTTAGGTTTAATAAACTTATTTATAACTCTGAATATTTTAAAGACCTTTTCACATTTAGTAAATTCTATGTGTTAATTTGCCAGTGTAGGTCTGTTTTACAATACATTTCTAGGATTGAATAACCATGTTAAAGAATAAGATGATTTCAACAATTTAATGATCTTCCTATTTAGATAACCCCTGTAGGCGTGGAGTTAATACCTTGCCAAAATGAACGTGTGTGATGGAAGGAAAGGTTCACACTGTTGACGTTAGCTGCAAAATTGCATGAAAAACAGATTTCTTTGTCTTCTTCCCTTTTCTACATCTTTTCTCACATCCTCCTCTAGAAGAAAGACTTGTAAAATCCCATTTAAACTGGTATTTGACTACCTTTGTACCCTGCTTTTGGAAACAGCTTGACAAAAGTTATTTTCTACCTTGTTCTGAGATATACTATAATGGGTTGTTATTCCCATCAAGAATAGTGAGAATTCAGGTGAAACCTTGATAAAAACCTTATGTGCCTTCTCTCATTCACCACCATGACTAATTAATGGGAAAATATCATAGTGATTTAATCTGGGAACTTTTATTCTAGAAAAAAAAATGCCTAAACGCAGACACTACCCTATTAATCTTCATATTTTTTGGCTCATATCTTTGGAACACAATCTTATGCCTGCTTAGAAAGTGCTTTAAAAACCTTTTGATAGAGGAAAAAAATCATAAAAATACTACAATCTAAGATGCCTGGGACCACTTTGTCCTTGGATATTTCTCCGGACTACATATAGTGACCCTAAATGTGGACCATTCTCTACACAAGAGGGTAGCATCGTCTGTCTGCTGGAAACACATCAATAGCCAATGCAGTTACTGCATCGTGTATGCACGTGAATCAAGCAAACCGTATAGATATGAATATAGACTGAGTTGGTCCCCATGGATCCACTCTGCAGGGCTCAGAAAATATTAAAATTCTTCCTCAAAGAAACCAGAGAGCCCACACAAGACCTGAGAATGAAATATATAATTAAGAGCATTAATCCTATAGAGTTTTGAGCTTTGCACTATAGTCTTGATACCAAATAGAAAAGCCTAGGAAGTTTTAAAAAAGATGTGTTTTGGACTTGGGAGGATTATTTTAAGCTTGTTAGAAAATTGACTTTTAAAATTGACAAGTGTAACAAAGAGTTGTACAAGAAAATTGTAGACCACTCCTCCTCATTTGTTTGTTGATGTAGTAAATGTTTTGATGTCCCACTGTGATTTGGCCCTTTGCTAGGCACTATTGACAGATCCTTGAACAAAACCAGCCAAAGCCTGGCTTTCTTGGAGCTAGTGCTTATTGAAGAAGAACTCAGTATTAACTATGCATTGCTAACAATTTGTAGGCAAAGTTTCGAACAATTCCTAGTAATGACCAAGAAATACAAATCTCTGGTTCATACTGCTTTCCCAAGGTGCAGTTGTGTTTCGTATTCAGATGCTGTTAATCACTTCATTTGTCCCTGGCTGAATCCTGGCCATCTGCCCCTTCAAGTTTGACTTGTTGGGAACTGAGTTAGGGACTTCCTCTGTCTCTAGCTTCCTGTTTCCACAGTCCACAGAGGTTGAACGGAGCAGACAGTGCTGCATTATTGCCTTCTGTTCAGCTTATTACCAGCATGACCTCTAGATCTCGCTCAGTACCAGCTCTAAATAAATTTAAAACTTGAAATCTTTGGCCACCAGGCATTGAGAAAGAATATGGAATCTGCACTTGATCTCATAGCTTTTCATTCCTAGTTATGAGAGACAAAATAGATCTCAAAAAATGTGTATCTTGGATTTATAGGATTGAAAAGGAAGAATTTATGTAAATGAAAATGAGCCCACTGACTTTAAGATAGGGAAAAGCATGGCCTTCAGGACAGAGTCCTGGGCTAAGGACTTTGATCTGTCAGTGGCTTAGAATTGAATGGAGAGTCCTAGCAAGTCACAGTTTATTCAGAGCCTGGATATGTGCCTTTGCAAAGTCACTTGTATCTCTTTAACCAAATTATAGTCCCACCTGGAGAAAAGTCCTGTCAGAACTTCTGGCCTTGACTTGGTCTTATCAGCAGGAGAGATTTTCTTAAAATGGAGAACAGAGATCCTTCTGGAGTCCTTGCTCAAGGCATTTGATAGTTGTTGTTATTCATTCAAAGAGAAAAGAAAAAAAATCTACACAAAAAATATGTTCCTTTCTTGCACTTAAATCCCCTATAGCCTGAAAGGCAAATGGGAAAGGTAGAGCTGGGCTTTCTTATTGAAGTTTTTGATTCATCTCTCCACTTTGCTGGAACAGTGAGTGTATGAACCCATGTCCCTGCAGTCCACTTAACGCACAGGAGTAGCACGCAGCCATGTCACTGCCATTCCCAGCTCTGATCTTTTAACAAAAACACTGTATCTGTTGAGCTGACACATGAACAGTGGTCACAGAGCTAAATACAGGGTATACACAGACTTTTCTTCTGTTTTTAAATTTTTTATTTTAAGTTTACTTCAGATACATCCTGGGAGACTGAGCTCCAGAACTTGAAGCCTGAGTGTCACTGGGGGAAACTGTGGAATCAAGTTTCAACCATTGTGATGAACAGACTAAAACTCCCCATAGTGTTGAGACCAGGAAGATGGTGGCAATGTTTTGAATGTGCAGGGATGATTTCCTCTTTCTAGAGCGGAAGTTGAGAGGAAATGAGCAAAGTTCTCTTTTAAGCTAGTTCCCTACATTTTTACACAGTGAATTTACTGGGCAAGTCTTCTTTACTGAATACCTACTACTCCCTGGGCCATGTGCTGGGATACAGTGGTGTACATAGGAGACCAAACTCTGGTCATGTGGAGTTCATATGCTGGTAGAGGAAATAAATATTATACAGAGAGTTATACAGGTCAGGACTTGTTTTCAGTTGTGTGAAACATTCAGAATCTCACCCTGCTATGAGGACACTGGGTAGAAGACTCAAAGATATCTATAGCCAGATCAGCCTTCTAGGAGCCAACATTGAAAAAGGTACTTGGGAGTTAGTGGTTCTTTATCAAATGCTGTTGTGAGGAAATCCACATATGTACATATGTATATATGTGTATACACACACGCAGACACATAGACACACAGACACACTCATATATATATATATATAATATATAATATATATATGGTTTCTGAGAATGAAATGGGCACTATACTATATTAAACTGAAAGCTAATAGTAGTCATCCTACTTAAAACCAATACCCATCGTATATTGTTGCAGAAGGCCTTTTTCCCTTTCTGTCTCTGCCTCTTTTTTAAAATTTTATTTATTTATTTATTTGTTTGTTTATATGTGTATGCATGTACTGTCAGCATGCAGGTCTGTGCACCCGTGTCGTGCAATGCCTCGGAGGTCAGAAGAGGGCATCAGATTCCCCTGGAACTGGAGTTAAAGACGGTTCTCAGCCGCCATGTGGGTGCTGGGGATCAAACCCTGGTCCTCTCCAAGAGCAGTCAGCACTCTTAACTGCTAGGCCATCTCTCCAGCTCTCTGCCTGTTTCGAAGCACACACACTGGTTATGGTATTTGAGAATGGGGCCCATCTCCTTTTGGAAGAAAACTACAGCTTATATGTCATGTTGGTCATACTAGTTTGGGAAACATATAGACATATTATTGTTGTTCTCAAAATCACCAAGACTGCTAGTTCTTATACACAAAGGACTCTATGCATATCCTACTATAGAGATGCCTGTTAATCCATGTTCCTTGCTGCTCTCAAAATAGCCAGTAAATGAAACAACTTACATGTCCATTAATTGATGAGTGAATAATAAAAAGATGGTACATTCAAACAGTGTAATATTATTCAGCTCTTAGAAAAATGAAATTCTGGGCTGTAGAGATGGCCCAGCAGTTAAGAGCAGTGACTGTTCTTGCAGAGCACTCAGGTTCAATAACCAGCATCTACATGGTGGCTAACAACCATCTGTCACTCCAGGTACAACACCATCATCTTATTTCCTCAGGCATTGCACACACAGGGGTACTTACATACATGTAAGCAATATACTCATGCACATAAAATTAAAAAAAATAATTAAAAAAAGAAAAATGAAATTCACAGGTAAATGGATGGAACTGGAAACAATCACCCTTAGTGAGGCTAACACAGAAGACAAACATCTTATATTCTCTCTCATTAGTGGATGCTAGCTTGAACTATTTAGATAGGTGTGTTTCAAGTGGAAAACCCTTGGTGGTCAGGAAACTAAGGGGCCATGAGGCGTGGTTCATGGGAGGAGAGATAGAATGCAGAGATATAAATAGGGAAAAGGGAATAATGAGATAGGAAGGATTTAAAGGGGTGGGGAATGGGAGGATAGGGCAGAAGAAAGGCTAGGAGGAGGGATAACTAATACTAAAGGCCCTTTAAAAAAGTCATATGGAAACCTACTACTGTAAAACATATATATCACAAAGTGTTTAAATGTAGCTACTCTAAAAAGGCTTCAGTGGCCTTCCCAGAAATCATAGACTAGCAAATCAAAGGCAAAATACTAAGAAGGAACTCCCTCTTTGGGAGTTGTTGACCAGTGAGCTCCCAAAGACCCTCAAACAATACTAGCTATTTCTCCTGCTTTTGGCCAGCCATGGGAACTTGACTATAAGACCTTACTGCTAAAGACAGTACATACCTGAGTTGTAGAACAAATAAGAAGAACTCTAGCTGGTACTGACCTTGAAGCTTCATTCTTACTGGCTAGCTTTCATAGTAGTAGAATGTGCTATTCAAGTTACTGGCATTCTCACCCTGTGAACCCTGTGAGCTACAATTAGGACAGGCCTAGCAAAATATGACAACTGATATGATACTGGCAAGAATGCTATGCTGTGGTAGTAACCAACAGCCTTCTGGTTGGATTTAAGTTTCACTTCAGAAGATGGAGTTATCAGTACCAGGAACCTGTGGCTAGACAATGGGGAAAAGCCAACTACTCTAACTCCACTAAACAGACATAGTACTAAACTGACTCCTAATGACTTATTGTTTTACCTATAGATTAGTACATCCCCCAACTCTCACCAGAGAAGCTTCTTCATGCAGCAGATTTTGATTAATATAGAGGCCCCCTAAGTAGTCAACATGCATAGGAGACCGTGGAGGGCTCAGGACTAAATGGACAAGTTCATGAAAACTTGTCCTCCCAAGGCTCAGGGATCATTGCAGAAGAGTGAGCAAAAATATTGTAAAAGCCAGAAGTGGATAAGGAATTCAAGGAAACCACGTTGTCTGAATACCTCAGGGTAGTTGAGTAGATGACCCCACAAAGCTGGTGACAACATGCAGAAGACAAAATCCTAGCATGGATGGGGAGGTGGGCAGGAAGCTCCAACCTTATTTGAGGATTTGTCAGTAATGAATAGCTTTTTGGAGAGAGAGAATCAGTTCTCTTTATTTGCGTGATGTCTGACAGATTGAGAAGACTCCAAGGAATAGACTCATATCTCAGAGCACTTGAGGAACACAGATTAGACCAGATAGGTCTTTCAAAAAGACAAATAATAACAGAGTACATGCAAGTGGGGGTGACTTGGAAGGTGAAGATGGAGATGGGGGATAGGGTCTGAATATAATCAAAATACATTATATGAAATTATTAAAGAATCAACAAAACTTAAAAATAAGGTTTTGATATCCTTTATCTTCGTTAAACTTTTTGAAGTTACATATATAACCCAAATAGAGTTATACCTAATAAATATTTGCTGAAGATAAATAAATAAATTATTAAGTTCAGAATTTCCTGTTATTAGGTGCAAACTATGTACATTTTCCTCCTCACTGTAGTAAGACAGATTTTGCTGAAAGGGGCTTCTGTATAGGCTGGATGAAGAGGCAAGATTCCCTGAGTATTGATTGCCTCAAGCTCAGGAAAGGAAAAAGACTCTGTCACTAAGAGGAAAGCAGTAGAAGTTCAGAGACCCATTCTGGAAAACTATGCACTTGACCATTTTTGTGTTAAGCACAAACAAGTAATATCAAGGACAAATTCTGCCCACAAAGAAACTATACCATTTTTCCTAGGAACGAAGTCCATTAGATTATGTTACTTTTGCTTGGAATGTAATACTAACTAGAACCTAGATTTTTAGTTTGGATTGCCAAGGAGACCTTCAATTAAAGATATTAATGGAAGAGATTATGGTGACAGTGCATCCCTACATCATTCACAAGCCAGATAAAAGACCCTAGTTAGAGGTCATCTTTTACAATTCAACTGTTCCCTAGGGTTATAGGATGACAATCCAGACGTATGATAACCACATTTAAGAGGAACCAACACAATAAGGAAGATAGGTCTAATCTTTGCCAGCAAAATCAGGGAAACTGTGAGCTGCATAAATCCTGTTAACATAAGAAGCATGAGAAAGAAGAGAAGCAAAGTTTTGCAGGTTGTTTTTGTTTTATTTACTTTTCTAAATGTTACTGTATTGTAGAGTCTCTTAATGCTGTATTTGGTTTACAGCAGCAAATCCCAGTCCTCTTCAGTGTTTTGTAGCCCTGTAATTTGCAATAATTATTGAAAACTTCCATCCAAGGAAGCCAATGGTGATTAGTGGAGCATCCAGAGCTGGAACTAAGCTTTCAAGGAACTTCATCTTAAGCAACCGATAGTAACTGGCAGATTTAGTCAGACTTACACAATTTGACATGCAGGTCCTCCATCTTCCACATTTCTTCCTCTGTTGATCTTCAATACGACTTTGTTTAATCAAGAAATAAAGCCAGGTGTGGCACGCCTTTAATCCCAGCACTTGGTAGGTAGAGGCAGTTGGATCTCTGAGTTCAGGGCCAGGCTGTTCTGTATGAGTTCTAGGCCAGCTGGGGATACAGGGGAACCCAGTCTCAAAAAGACGAGAGAGAGAGAGAGAGAGAGAGAGAGAGAAATTAAAAACTCATTATGCTTTTAATTCTGGATAAAGGTATTAGTCAAAAAGAGCAAGATTCTGCTCCATCCATAGTCACTGGTTGGATTTAGTTTAACCCAGCATCCAGCGTCAGGCAAATTTAGAAAATATTTTTGGAAATTAAAAAAAAATGAAAATGTTAGAGGTAATATCACAGGAAAATAAACAATTGCCCCTACCTAATTCTGTCACCCAAGAACAACTGTTGTCACCTGTGCCTATAATTTCGCAGAGTCTATCTGCATGCAAACACATTTTACCAATTGTAATTTACATAATATTTTGTATTTTGATTTTTTCTCTTAAGATTCTATTTCAAACATTAAGAAAAAATTCAACTTTGAAAAGCCATAACTCTGATATTACTCTGCTGAAGTCTGAAGAGGCATTTGCTGCCTGAGGAATCCCAACAAATCATTTCAGGCTTCTGTCAGTCTCCAATGACACCATTTAGGAAGAAGTGGAGGTAAGAAATAAAAAATAATGCAACACTGTGCGGGAAGAAGACAACAGAGTTGCCAAGTGCTGTTGTCTGACAAGGCATCTCTGGAGAGGCTAAGATGAAAGCCACACAAATTACTAAAAGCCATTTAAGAAATTGGAGACCCTTCAAGTGGAGGAGAGGAAAACGTAAAGGATAGTGTGGTCTGGACAATTGTGTTCTTTTTCTCAAGAACGTGTGGTAAAGGTGGTTAGTTAAGTGGCTTTGTAGATTTTCAAAAGAAAATGGTTTGAGAAAGAAAGGATGCGTTAGTCATACTGCACTGGGGGCTGAGGGGTGAGAGAGGATTTGGCCTGCACAGTGGAAGGCTCCTGTGGCAGGGCTCTCTTTATGGCTTCATCTATCAGCCCTTTGTCCTTGTCTTGACCTTGCCACAAATGGTCTTTACATGATCTGTCGTTCCCAGAGCCTTACTGTTTCTGAAATACTGGCATCCTTAGCAGAACAGCTCAGCTGTCTGGCATAGTAACATACCAAATACATATATATTTTGTTTGTACGTGTACATATATAAAAATCACTCTAGTTTAAGGCAGACAAACTCCCTACCTTTGGGTATTCTTTTAGGATGCTGTTTTATTTGGGATGTGACTCATAGTTAGAGAATCCACATTTATAATACAGCTGTTAGCACTGAGGGAAAGCGCAGATTTAACCCCTTACTCACTTCAGCTGCAATGGACTAGATGTCCTATTTGAGGGATTGAGTGTTGGAGAGAAATGGAAAGAATGAGTCCCTCCCTTTTTCTATTGTCTAGTATTATTGGCCCACTCCATTTGTGTACAGAAAGATGTCATGACAGTGAAAATTATCCCCATCCCAAATTCTCAAAAATACCCCAGGGACGATTTCCTCATTCTTTAAAAAATTCATGGAATATGCCACATCTTTGTGTGTCCTTGATATTCTGTTCCTTGTTTCCTTTCTTAAAATACAGGGGATAGCTTCTATAGATGGCCATCTAAGTTTCCTTCTAGGACTTATCAAATCTGTGATTTATTGATGGTTGATGCCAAACATCAAAGATGGTGACATGTAGAAATGAGATTGGGGATACAGGAAGTAAAATTATTAAGGATTTACCATGAAAGGAAGAATCTATCAAAGTATGTTCCCAAACAATTCTTAGTTATTGGGCTGAAAAGTCCCTACTTTTAAATTTCTGAATGAGGACATGGGTTGGGAATAAGAACTGGTCAACATTTTCTTTAGAGTGTACTACAGAATCAGAGAATTAGCCCTCTTTGAATTGGACTTTTCCAGTGACTTGTTACCCTACAACCCAGTCACATGGGTGGGCCTGTGTCAATCTGACATAGAATTCTTGATCTCAGCTTAAAAAACATGAGCAGAAATGTTGTTGTGGGAATGGACTGATGATGTCATATGCAAAGAGCTCAGAGGGAGGAACCATGAACCAACATTACAAAGATGGAGTACATTACTGATGGTAACAGTCTCTCAGTTCTGTCACCTAAAAGTTACTATTTCAATGAGTGCTAAGCATATTTACAGCTGTAGCCTACATGCTGCTTTGTTCTTCTGTGTAATTACAGCCCTCATTCAGAACATTTGAAGGGAGGAGTTAGACTCGCAACACACAGAGAACATATGGTCAGGAATAATGCTACTTGAGATCAAATGAGTTATTTCTTTACTAAATTTCTTCTTGGAATATGTCAAATGTGTAACATATTAAGACATTCAACTTCAATTCTCTCTCTCTCTCTCTCTCTCTCTCTCTCTCTCTCTCCATTTATGGTTGATTCACTTTACAAATAAATGTACCTTGAGTCATTGGCCATATGTATTAGCATAGTGTCATATCTACATTTCATTATTTCACTAATTTGATAAGAGATCTATACATGTTTAGTTCTGTTTGCCATATAGAAAAGAACATTACATGTCTGTAAGAGCTTGGAATGAGAAGCCTTCAGTTAAAGACTAATTCTAATTAGAAGAAATAAATTCTGCCTTGTGTGGGAGGAAAACCAGCCTGTAGTTCACCATAGCAAGCCTGCCATGCTAATCTGATGGGAGTATTTTGCACAGGATGAGAGGGACAAACATCCTTTAATGTGTGCCACTGTCCTGATTGACCCAGACCTACACCACAATCAGCTTCTACTCCAAAAAGCTTATAATGTGAGCAGGTTTTCATTTATCCCCTAGGAATTAGCAGAATGAATTTATCTAGACAGCTCCAAGGTTGTGGCCCAGAGCTGCCCCCACAGGTTCACAGTGGCAATGAGCTCCCCAAAATGCCATCAGAGGTGTAGAGTTTTGCCCTTGCCCTTCCTGATTAAGGTCACTTGGTTTATAACCGTTATTTATTACAGATTGGATCTGCCTGGTTTATTGTTCGGCCACAACCTTCCTGCTCATTTTTCCTCTTAATGGAGCCACCCGATAATCACCAATGGCTGTGGGATTTGGATTGTCACTGGAGAACTAAAGGAAGGTAATAATGAAAAGGAAAGTCTGCAGCTGCGCTTCCTCTTTTTGCCTGCTGGCAGCCCGGAGTGCCCCGTCCTAACCTGCACTCTGCTTATGGAAGTGGGTTTTCCTGACATGCCACAGCCTCAGCCCTCTTATCACTCAGCCCTCGGAGCGCTACCTGACTTGTTAGCAAAGCAGCTGCCCTCAATTAAGGTTCTAATCAGTTTAAATAGGTTCTGATGAAGGTAAGCCCTTAATGCCACAGCTGGTTACCTCCTGACTGCTGCCCAGCACTTGACTCTGAGGTGCTTAGCTATGGAAGAAACCTCTCCTTCCAGGAGCCACAGCCCTGGGTAGCTATTGCTGGCTTGGTGAAACGCATATGGATCAGCCAATGGGTCTCACCTCCATTTTATCTTCAAGTTTGCTTCATCCTGAGCCTCTAAATGTCTCTCTCAGCTCTTAGCCACAGATGATTTGAGTTCTGCCCATTTCTGTATCTATCCCTTTTGGCCCCAGATGACCCAGTACCTGCCTCCTTGGAAGTAATTTCATATGAAAGGGTGACTGGTCCGGCTAGTATATGGAGCATGAGAACATACATCTCTGCAGACGTAGCAGTTGCCCCATACAATGCAGTGTGGGAGAAAAAGCTCAGGCTTTGAGTCAGATGGGAGTCTACAGTACGGCACTGCTGTATGGGTTTCACTGATATTAAACAAGTCATGTTGTTTCACTCTGCTTCACACTTTCCATCTATCAAATGGAGCTAATAATACCTAATTTTTGGAGTTGTTGTTAATAATAAATGAAGCAAGATCAATTACACTCCCTGATACATAGTAAGTTCCCAATGAATATTAGCTTAAAATTTGTTAGCTAATGTAATAATTTATAAACCACAAGCTTTGGGGTATGCCTAATCCATGTTAATTATATTTACTGATATTAATGATATTGTGTACCCTGTGTGATGATATTTTTGCAAGGAAATGACGATTAGGCCTCCAGCAACAGTTGACCAGGTGACAATCTGAGAGAATTAGAGGTTTCTGTAGAAAACTGAGGTTGGTTATATATAGCAAGGCCCAAGTGAAGCAGAAAGGCCACTGTCTACTGGTTTGGGTATATATCAAAACCTGCATGAATTTATCAGTGTTTGTCAGAGGCTGGACTGTGAAGAGTGAAATTACAAAGGGCTCCCTTTTAAGCATGCTGGTTTCTAGACACTAAAATGAAAACTGTGGGTCAAGACAAGAACTGAGTGCAAGATGAGCTTACCACCTGACCCAGCCATACCACTCTTGGGTATAGACCCACAAGACATCCTACAGCAGAGATACATGCACAGCCATGTTCATTGTAGCTCTCTTCACAATAGCAAACAGCTGAAACCAACCCAAATGCCCCTCAACCAATGAGTCAATAGAGAAAATGTGGTACATCTACACAATGGAGTTCTATGCAGCGGTAAAGATGAAATCATGAACTTTGCAGGTAAATGGATGGAACTAGAAGATATTATGCTGAGTGAAGTAACACAGTCCCAGGAAAGCAAACAAAGAATGGTATCCCTCATTTGTGGATGCTAACACCAAGCACTGGGTTGTAAGGCAAACTGAGCAACATCAACATCATATACCCCTTTCCCTGAAAGCAACTGTGCTCTGATAATGTAAATCCCTTAACAGGCACTAGAATTAACCCACCACTTATTTTTAGACTTTGTAATCTTGGTATATATGTGAAGGGTATGTAGGCATATTTTAGAGTAATATAAATTTAAATAGGAAAAATGTGAATCCTGAAATATGATATGAAAATGACAGTTTGTGTACAGATGATATAATTTTAGTATAGATGTGACATACATATATATATATACATATATATATATATATATATATATATGCATATGTTGAAGTGGTACAGTTTGGAGGGTACAACAGCAGAGAAACAAGGACAGGAAGCTGACTGAAACAGTAAAGTTACCCCAAGGACAATAATCCTCTGCTTTGAAAAAAAAAAAAAAACGTTAAAAAGAGTCAGAAAAAGATACAGGGCAGGGATGGCAGGGTACATGAACTCAGGTGGGGTGGGGGGCATGGAAGACAAGATAAATCTAGATTGGACTGAGAAACGCTGTATAAAAAGCACATAACTTCAATAAAAATGTTTTAAAAATGTCCTCCTTACTCAACATCAAAGAAAGGTTGCATAATGTCAATGAAACTTGTCGCTGTTGACTTTCAAGAAAAAGAAATGAGGGCGAGTTTGACGTGATGGCAACGTCTAACTCTTAGTAACGGATATTATAGAAGGAACTAAAATCACAGAAAACCTGGTTAGATTTGATATTGTCATTGTGATCTTTTCCATAGGTCGGCTACTTTATAGATTGTAAAACGCTTTTGCCCTTAGCTGGGCGTGGTGGCGGTGCACGCCTTTAATCCTAGCACTCAGGAGGCAGAGGCAGACAGATCATTGTGAGTTCAAGGCCAGCCTGGTCTACAGTGAGTTCCAGTCAGCTGGGACTACAGGGAGAACCTGTCTTGAAAAGAATGACAATAACAAAAAAAGGCTTTTGCCCAAACTATTTATTAAATAACATTAATTTGATATATGGATGATATATTAGTTTCCCATGGCTGTGATCAAAATATATAAGAAAACAGCTTACATGATGGAATTTTTTTCATAAAGGCATACAATGACATACAGGTATGCAAATGACATTTCTTTTTTTAATTTTTTTTATTTTTGTATGTGTATGAATGTACTGTCTGCATGTAGGTTTGTGCACCAGTGTCCTACAATGTCGCGGAGGTCAGAAGAGGGTGTCGGATTCCCCTGGAACTGAGTTCTCCTGGAATTGGAGTTACAGACGGTTCTTAGCCGCCATGTGGGTGCTGGGGTTCCAACCCGGGTCCTCTGTAAGAGCAGTGGGTGCTCTTAACCGCTAGGCTATCTCTCCAGCCCCACATGATGGAGTTTTAATATGGCTCATGAATTCAGAGGTTTGGGTCCATAGTCCTCAGCACTGTTGCTTCTTGGGGCGTGTGGTGGGACAGAGCATCATGGTGATTCAAACATATGGCAGAGTCTACTCACCTTGTTGTGGGATTGATACGGTGACAGGAAAGGCCTGAGGACCAAGTATAAACTTCAAAGCTGTGTGCTCAGAAACTTACATCCTCTAGCAAGGCCTTGACTCCTAAAATTTTCAGCAACTCTCAAGATAACACTACTAGCTGGGGTCCGAAGTTCAGCACATGAAAATTGGGGCCTGCTTTATATTCAAACATAACAGAAAGATATCTTCTTCTGCAGATGAGGAAACTGAGGGCCACAGTTTCTGATTTTCCCAAAGTCTTACAAAGGGCACAGCCTTGGGTCAGAAATGAAGTATAGGTCTGTGATTTGAAGACCCAGACTCTACAATGAAACTGTGAAAAGCTAGCTTTTTTTCTTTCTTTTTTTTTTTTTAAAGACTCAAAGTAATAATCTATCATAGGGTTCTTTTTTTAAAGTTTTTGTCATACTTTTGCCAACTTGATACAAAACTGGACATACCTGGGAAGAGGGACTTTAAATTAGGAATTTCTCCATCAGATTGGTTTGTAGGTTTATCTGTGGGCCAGCTTTATGATTGTTTATTGATGTGGGTATACCTAGCCCACTGTGGGTAGGACCATCCCTGGGCAGGTGGGATGGTCTTACATGAAAGGTAACTGGGCAAACCAGTAAGCAGCATTCCTCTGTGGTTTCTATTTCAGTTTCTGCTACTAGGTTTCTGCACTGGCTTTCCTGGATCATGAATAATAACCTTCCAGACAGATAAACCCTTTCCAACTCAAATTGGTTTTGGTCAGAGTGGTTTAACAGAGCAACAAAAAGTTAACTAGAACATAATCCTTCTGCCTCCCCTTTCTGAGTACTGAGATTACAGGCATGCATCTCTATATCTACCTCCAATTGTGCTTGCAGTCTGTACTATGTATTTACATATTTAGCATCCCTGAATTGAAAGAAAGTCGGGAAAACAAGCTGGTATTTCTACCTAACTGATTACACGTGGTAGACAGTAAATGGAAGTGAAATGTAGGAAATCATTTCATGACTGTTAGCTCTTGCTGTAACATTCCAGTTTACAGTGTCCTGTTATGCTACAACCTCAGGTCACTTGACAATTAGGCTAAAAGCACAATTTGAACCAAAAATGGAGGGATGAAGATAAGAAAGAAATAAGGAATATTATCTGTTTTCTGCCAGTTATATTTGGCTTTGAAAGCACTGGGAAGACCATGTGGCAAGCAGATGGATGTAAAGGGGGAGTCGGATTCACTGTGAGATCAAGAACAGGGGTTGTTGCAATAAATATCTGTCGCCCAGCAGCCTTTGTTGCTGGCACTTAGCTGGTGTGACCAACACAGAAAGTTCTGTTGTAGTGGACCAGGGCCTGATGGCTCCTCTGAGGGGTCCTTATGGATGTTGATAGCTCTCCCTCTAGTGATAATACTTTTTTTTAATTAATTTTATTTATTTCTGTATGTGTATGAATGTACTGTCTGCATGCAAGTCTGTGCACCCGTGTCGTGCAATGCCGTGGAGGTCAGAAGAGGGCGTCGGATTCCCCTGGAACTGGAGTTCTCCTGGAATTGGAGTTTCGGACGGTTCTCCACCGCCATGTGGGTGCTGGGGATCGAACCCGGGTCCTCTGCAAGAGTGGTCGGCGCTCTTAACCGCTAGGCCATCTCTCCAGCCCAATACTCTTTACTTAGGAACATAACAGCTAAATAGTAGAAGTAGTGCAATTCCATGGCAATAAGCACAGAAATCATAAATCATAGATAATAGTTCAGGAACAAATGGTTCTCAATCTCCTTGTTTCATATATCAGACTAGTGAAGAGTTTAAATGATTTGGTCCATGAATGTTCATCATGGGAAGAATGGTTGTCATTCACTATCCAGTCTTCCATGCTCTTCTTCTTGTTTGAGGTACCCATGCTTACACATTGTGTTCCCCCAATGCAGTTTCTAGGTTGGTGGTTAAATTCAGTAAAACCACTCAGTTATTGACTGTTAACACTGTTCCAAGCAGTGAGCTAGGCACAGACATAAATGAGGTTGTGTATCTATCTACAGAGTAGATGACCTACAGGGGGGATGAATCAGAATCTACAGGATGAGTGCTCTTTCCAGGTGGGTGGAATTTCTTCAGGGTAGCTTCAATACCCAGCTGTATTTATTTTCTGATAGTCAAAATACTGCCTGTCAAAATTAACATTGAATTTCATTTTTTCCAGTTTTTTATATCCCCTACATTTCTATGTCATAGGAATATTGGTTATTCTCTATCACAAATGCCTCTATCTATCTATCTATCTATCTATCTATCTATCTATCTAATCTATCTATCATCTATCTATCTCTTCTATCTATCATCTATCTATCTATATATCTATCTATCTATCAATAAATCATTTACTGATAGTCAAAATACTGCCTGTCAAAATTAACATTGAATTTCATTTTTTTCAGTTTTTTATATCCCCTAGATTTCTATGTCATAGGAATATTGGTTATTCTCTATCCAAATGCCTCTATCTAGCTATCATCTATCTATCTCTATCATCTATCTATCTATCTATCTATCTATCTATCAATAAATCATTTACTGATAGTCAAAATACTGCCTGTCAAAATTAACATTGTATTTCATTTTTTTCAGTTTTTTATAGCCCCTAGATTTCTATGTCATAGGAATATTGGTTATTCTCTATCACAAATGCCTCTATCTATCTATCTATCTATCTATCTATCTATCTATCTAATCTATCTATCATCTATCTATCTCTTCTATCATCTATCTATATATCTATCTATCTATCAATAAATCATTTACTGATAGTCAAAATACTGCCTGTCAAAATTAACATTGAATTTCATTTTTTTCCAGTTTTTTATATCCCCTAGATTTCTATGTCATAGGAATATTGGTTATTCTCTATCCAAATGCCTCTATCTAGCTATCATCTATCTATCTCTATCTTCTATCTATTTATCATCTATCTATCTATCAATAAATCATTTACTGATAGTCAAAATACTGCCTGTCAAAATTAACATTGAATTTCATTTTTTTCAGTTTTTTATAGCCCCTAGATTTCTATGTCATAGGAATATTGGTTATTCTCTATCACAAATGCCTCTATCTATCTATCTATCTATCTATCATCTATCTCTATCTATCTTCTATCTATCATCTATCTATCTATCTATCTATCTATCTATCAACAAATCATCTATCATCTATTTCTCTGCTCTTTCTCTCTTTTTTCTCTCACTTTCCATGATTTCCCCAACACCTATATATTTTCTTTCCACTGTATTCATGAACTATCCTCCACATTTATGGCATCTATAATTTTTATCTTTTATTATACTTATGGATTTACATATCATTCCTTTTGCTCAACTTTAGACACCTGGATAAAAATGTAAATCTGATTTATCTCCATATCACTCTTGTACCTATAAGAACCATCAGAAAGTAAAATCTAAATAAGGAGTCATTTAATTCAAATCAACACTCCTACAGTGAATATTTACTATAAACCTGATGTGGTAGACGAACTTAAGTTTTATTGATCATTAAGCAGAATCAATTTTGAGCATGTACATTGATTGTTCCCCCCCTTTTTTTATTTGCAATTGTTCAAGAAATCCTTCAGATAGCGTAGGACAAGAGCCATTCCCCTTGTGCTCATTATTAGGGGTTTTCTTAAGTTTCGACCTTAGAGAAAAAATTCTTGAACCTGGAAGACAGTTTTATTGTTTCTTTCTCAAGCTAGAACAACAGGGAAATATAAATAAAGCACCCTTCTTTGTGATTTTGTCTGAATTCTTTGACTCTAGTTTAAGCTTTTAGTAATTATTTTGGCTGAGGGCAAGCATTGTATTGCATATCACTGTGTATTCAGCTAATGCTGAGTTCACAGGTTGAAGGGAAAAAATCACTTTTTCAACTCTTTTCTTTCTTCACAGTAGAATATTTTCTCAAGACTAGTTTTTGTGTTTACAGTTTTTCTAAACTACTATGTAAGCCATTTTCAATGGTGTTCCCATTAATTGCTTTCCTTTCTACATCCAATAGCATTTACACATGACTTCATTAATTAATACTCATCCCGCTTGGTGTTTACAAGATTGATTTCAGATACATAGAACAATATTGGGTAAGAGTGTTCAAGATGATTCTGGTTTCCACTTTAAAGCACAGTGGAGCAGAAGTCAGGCTGGGCTCTTCCTGTCTTTGGTCACTTTCTGTGGCTGAGTTCATATAAACTTATGGCTAGCCCTGCTCAATAGGCTTCATAACAATGAGCTCAGAGTCCATGGCTGACCCATTCCAATAGCAAATAATTAGCATTGCTAAGGCATCTTACAATCCACATGGGTCTTTATTTGTACTATTTGTTTGCTTCACACAGCAGCATCTCAAGAGGATATTATTATACTGACATTACAGTTGAGGAAACAAAGGTTCCATCCTTAGATGGCTTCCTTATGAGCTAGGATTTCAGTACTGATCTTTACATATCAAAAATCAGGATGGTTCAGTGGTTAAGAGTACTGGCTACTGTTTCAGAAGATCCAGGTTCAAATTCCAGCACCCACATGGTGGCTAAAAACTCTTCAGTTCCAGGAGATCTGATGCCCTCTTCTGTCTTCTTTGGGTGTTGTATGACAAGGGTGTGCTTACATACATGCAGGCATAACACTCACACATAAAATAAAATGAATATATCAGAATTTTGGGGGGGGTATTTTTTGAGGCAGGGTCTCCTTTTAGTCTCAGCTGGCCTAGAACTCATTCTGTAGACCAGGCTGGCCTTGAACTCACAGGGATCCGCCTGCCTCTGCCTCCCAAGTGCTAGGATTAAAGGCATTCACCATCACACCAGACTATCAGCTTTTTTTAAATCATTATTTTTTCTCTTCATAATGTTTCATTATTATGAAACTAAAGACATAGTAAATTAGTGTTACAACTGAAAATACAAGAAATACTACTATTCACTACAGAATAAAGCACCCAAGCAGCCCCTGGCTTATACCATATGTCCAAGGTTAGTATGTAATAGAAGAAACCTCATAAGTCAATAATGATGGGATCGATTATTCAGTAAATGGTGCTGGGAAAGTAGGCTTGGTTTATGAGGAAAAACAAATCAATTTAGATTCTCATATAAAACTAAACATCAAAATAAAAACTCAATGAATTAAAAGTTCCCATAAAAAAACAAAAGTGAGAGGAAATATAAATGAATAACTATCTAATCCTTGATAAGGCAAACTGACCATGTTTAATAATAATGGAACATATCCCAAAGGGAACAATCAATATACTCTACCAGATAAAATTTTTAACTTCTTGTCAAAACCATAAGCAGCAAATAATCAAAGAAGAAAGCATGTATAACACATGTGGCAGATATGGATAATACCCTTAATACATGAAAAACTTATGTCACTCAATGAAAAAATTCATTAAAACAGCAAGAGAAAATAAAAGCATAATAGAAATATGTGAAATGTATTCAATTATTAAAGGAAAATATGCCATCAAAGCAAGAAGTTACTTTAGAAACTCACTCTTTAATATTTCTAAAGATCTGATGACACCAAGAAACATGCTCTTCATGATGTAAATAAGTTAATACAGCTATGCACTTGAGCATCCTTTCTAAAAATGATAAAACGGGACTGGAGAGATGGCCTAGCGATTAAGAGCACTGACTGCTCTTGCAGAGGACCCGGGTTCGATCCCCAGCACCCACTTGGTGGCTGAGAACCGTCTTTGGCTCCAGTTCCAGGAGACTCCGACACCCTCTTCTGACCTCCGTGTCATTGCACGACACGGGTGCACCAACCTACATGCAGACAGTACATTCATACACCTAAAAAATAAATAAAATTTAAAAAATAATAAAATCATAAAACGTTAATATCATTTATCCTAGTAATATTGCTTATAGGAAATTTCATTAGAAATAATTAGGGACATGACAAAACATATGTATAAAGTATCAGCTATAATCTTATGTACAATGACACATTAGAAGGAAACAACCCCAACCTGAGCAAAGAATGGAAGAAGATTGGCTGAGTGGTAGCATCAATGACTGGCTACAACCTATTCTATAGTAGAGGAAGAATAGATAGCTTAGAGTATATCTATATAAATATATTCACTAAGATCAATATTTTGAAAAATTTTAAATGATGAAATGCTATTGGTGTAATGTTGTAAAGGAAACAGGATATAAATTTGTGCATGCAGTATAATATATGCAAATCTATATGCAAATATGGGCACACACACAGAGTAGAAAATACCAGATGGAAACGTGATAAAACGCTAACAGAGACTAGTTCGTGGAGTTGGAATTACAGATAATTGTAACTTTCTTAGTAGTCTTGTTCTGTGTTTTCTACATTTTTCAGAAAGCACATACATACTACATTTAATTTAAGAAAAACACATAGAAATGTCTCAAAAGATTCCTGTTAGAAAGTCAACAGTGATTATTACTATGTGAGAAAATATTTTTCACTTTCATAAATTTTCTGCAATATGCTTGTATTTTAATCAGAAAAAAAATTTTTTTAGAGGGATCATGAGTCAACAACATGGAGAATGTGGCAGTGCATCTTGTAGAGCCTGGACTGGCGGAGTGGAGAGAGGAGTGTCACAGAGTAGGGTCTTGATGGCATTAATGGCCCGAATCAGTCACCTCCCCACACTCTGCACATGCTATGTAACTTCAGCTGTCTTTCCCTGCTTACTCTGAGCTTTGCCATAAACTTTACCAAGGCAATGGGCTTAGCAAGTATGATATATGGACAGCTTGGTGTGGACTGGCACTTTCAGACCAGTTCTTACCCTCTGACATTGCCAGGAAACATCTGTCCTTTTGAAGAAAGAGGGTAAACCAGGTTTAGCCTCCTCTACCACTTCAGCTCACCCACAGGCTGCTCGCTGCAGGAGGGTGAACTCAGTTGAGGCCAGTGCGGCCTGGCCAGTCCAGGTGGAATAGCTGATATACAGACACACGCCATGAACTAATGGGCAATGTAGTAATGCTTTGTCATGGCATAGTTTACTGTCCAGCATTGTGATGACAGTAGATTTTGATTCATAAGACTGTAATGATTCTTTGTGAATTAGCAAGGTCATATAGAAGCCCTGCTTCTATGAAACCATGCTCTTGGCAATCAAATTCCCTTCTTTCAAATGTCATTCTCTTTGGTTAACTGATAACACATGGAACACATTGGATTCATGGGGAGAAAAGGTCTGTGTGAAACACTTGAACGCTCTTGTTCCTGGAAACGTGTCCATACCCAGGTCCAGGAATTAGCAAATTAAATTCCATAAGTTAGCCTTAAAATGTCTTTATGGTTCCCTTCAAATGGGGATGATGATAGACTATCATTTCTAGGACGGAGGAGCTGGCAAAGGACTCTGGAATTTGAGCAGTATACCAGGTTGCTGGTATTGTTTGGTGCTTCCTACCAAGGCATCCTCCCCACCTCCAGCTACTACTATAATCATTCTACACTTCTTTAACCTTCAACACCATCTATTAATCCAACTGCCTGAATCAGAGGCATAGAGGCATGCCAAAATTTAGAGATGGTAATCCAGGGCCTATGAAATCATTAAACATCATTATGCTTCTATTCAAACAGCGTTTCAGTAAAAAAGGACCTTGTCAGTTTGACAGGCATATCAGGCTGTCAGAGGCTGATGTCATCATCTATTTGAATTACAAAATTAATGATAAAACCCACCATTTACTAAGTGTCTAAATGGTATCAATATTGTGCTATTCTCTTTGTACACATGACATCATAATAACCATCCAAGGTAAGTGTTATTTCCTTCATTTTACAGAAAGTGTGAAACAAATGCATTAGTTGAGGTTAGGAATTGGGGTGAGGTCATAGGCTGGTGCATCAGCAGAGCGAGGGCTCATGCCCATGCCCTGTGCTCCTTCTTGCATGTCTGGATCAGTTTGCTACCCATGCCAATACCTTATAGTGAGCAGACAAGTGGGTTTCATCATCTTGAAAGTCACATTTACTCTTATAAATCAGCAGATTGGCACTGTGATTTAAAAAGAATATTTCTAATTAGCCCAGCTCTCTCCTCCAGGGTATCAGTCATTTGATAAGAAGTGAAGGATTTTATATTTGTCTTTCATACATATCCTATAATATTAAAACCCTCCAAAAATATAAATTCTCACCTGGCAATCTGTAGTCATTTTACTCTGAGGACTAAAGGGCAATGAATTTTCTTCATTTGCTGCTTGACATAAGGTACCCTCTGAGTCTGTTAGTATAATATGGTAATTACAAATGCAGTTGATTTCATTATAACTTTTACCCTGCTGTTCTTGAGCTCATGAATGTAAATATAAAAATATGATTTCCATATAGTTAATCATCTTTATCTTGCACTAGAACAAACTTGACGCACACCCAGTTCTTTCCTCTCTTTTCTTGCCCTCCCTGCAGGGCTACCCAGGTCAGCATTTTGGCCTAAGGGCTCCCCACTGTGCACTGCCTTGGGCAATATCTGCTTCTCACTTCTTTATCATGTTCTGTACATGGAAAGCCATCTTCGGAAAAGATTTTAATAAGATATTTCATGAAGATATTATTAATTTACAAAAGCTTTAAATCCTACCCTCTCTGGATTAAATATAGTCTAACAGGGAGGATGATAAACTCAAAAAATTAAAACTTTGGCAATAAAAATCCCAGCCCTGAATGAAAGTTTATGAAGTGGAAGACTTGTGGAAGTTTATCATTCCCCCATTGTCCTTCAGCTCACATTGTATAGACTTTATTTCTCTCAGCAACATAGCTGTGTCTTATACAGGACCCTTAGTGGTACATACTTTATAAGTAGGCTGCAGAAATAAAAGGCATGCTTTCCCAAAATCATGAGAAAACTAAACTAAACAGAAGTTCAGATTACAAGGTAGGCCCTTTTATATTTTATCTTCTGCAACAATATTTTGATCTGAGTTAAGGAAGATCTATAGCTACCTGTTTAAAGATATTCAGAAGAAAAATTAGAAATGGTCCCTGAATAGGGTAGAGACATGCTCCAGCACATCTGCTGCAAGCTGAAAATACTGGTAAGGGTTAAATTTCCTCTTCCTACCTACACAATGCCCTGGCTTAGCACAGAGCATGAGGGACTCTGCTGTTTCCCCTCATGAGGGTATGGCTGACCGGGTCTGGGATTTACTATTGCTACTCAGGAGCATGAGATTGCTGCTTTTCACAAGCACTGGAATAGATCAAAATCGCTTCAACTAGATACACATTGCATTCCACCATTGTAATGCTGGAACATGGTAAGCTGAGCATGTACAATTGTAGTTATGGTGAGAATATGATGCCTTCTATGCATACTGGTTCACTACCAGACCCAAAATAAAGTTAGCATGCTACAGGTGGTTATTTTTGTTGAATGTATGAGTGAGTGAACATTTCAACACATGCATATTTTCAAACATATGCTATATATTCAGAGACAGTCATACATATTCATTACACATGTATAAAGACAGGCATACATACATGGCCTGGAATCCTTGCTTAGATCTGAGGTGCCTATGAATTCTTCTTAGCTTTTTATGTCTTGCCTTTGTGAAATCCTAGCACGGGCAAGAAATGGTGCCAATTCCTTTTTCTTCTTTACAAAATAGTGAATCTGATTAATAGAAAGACTGATAGACGTATTTCCTTAGGAAACAATCACCTAAATATTTGTGCTAGTGTTGTTATTCCACAGTCCTATATCTTGGGGACATGGTAGTGGCTGCAAAACATCATTGAAATATTAAGCCTGGAATAGACTTGGGCTCCTTAGGCTTGTCTTTGCTAAAGGGTCAGGTGAGCAAGTATTTCACTTCTTTCCCAACATCTTCCTGTCATGTAGACACATAGCTCAACCATCCATAATTCTGGATTTAGAAGTATTTTTGGAATTAGGACCACAGGGAAATGAGATGAAAAATAAGGAAAGAATTAAGAGAAGACAAAAGCCCTGTCTTTCAGGCCCAGCAAGTTGATATTTTGACCTCACTGCAGTAGAACATGTCTCAATGTACGCCAGCAAACAAACCCTTTAGCTCAAACACCACATTCCCCAGAAGACTCCTTAGCACAGTGTTGTAAAGCTATTTCCTCTGAATTGAAACATTCCCTCCTGGAGAAAGGATGCAGGCTTATAGGTATCAGGATGCTAATGAAACTCACAAGACTCAGGAAGCTCATAAAGTTACAAGATTTACAAGTCCCTCCCCAAAGTTATAAAAGCAGTACATAATTGCTGTGAGAAAGGAGATGCTTTCCAGTGGAGGTGCCTGCAAGTTGGGCAGTGTGCACCAGGGATAGAGCTCCCTAGAGGATTCACCCATGCTGGGGTGGGCTTCTTGGTATACAATTGCCTTTCAGTCACCCATGCTTCCCTATGTTACCCCCAAAACTTAAGTGGCTCCCTGGGCAAACAGGTGGAATCATTTCTTTGTTCTGTTGTACCTGCTCTATCTGGGGTGAACTGGTGCTTATTTGCGTCTTCCCAAGAACAGTCAAACAACACACAGACACCAAGACAATAGTGTTTTATTAGTGTTTTACACAACTTCCTCTAGCGAAAAGCTGACTAATAAGCATTATGCTACTGGATATGGGAGGAATGGTTTCTGATTGTTTTTTTTTTATCCATTTTCTATTGAATGCATGCATGTCAACTTCCTACCACTCTGTGCCTAACAGTATTGAAAACTCTATTGATGTTGAACTACATGAAACCAGCAGAAAATGAAAATAAAGAAGCAAAGAAGTCTTAAATAAGAATTCTCGATCTTTCTGATGTAATAGGAAAGGTCTGTATTAGTCAGGGTTCTCTAAAGAAACAGAAGCAACAGGACAAATATATAGCTATATACAATTTATTGATTTGCTCACATGACAGAGTTCAAGGAGTCCAACAGTAGCTGCACCACACTGGAAAGGCCGAGAGAATCCAGGGAACTGCTCAGTCCGCAAGGCTGGATGTCTCCGTAGTCCCAATCTGGTGCTGAAGGCCCGATGGATTCCAGGAGATCTGCCGGTCTCAGTACATGCTGGGATCTGAAGGGTTGATCACAGCAGCAAGACAAACTCACCAGTGAGAGAGGCAAGTCACAGAAAAAAAAGGACCAGCTCCCTCTGCCATGGCCTTTAATACTGCCTGCTGGCAGAAGGTAACGCCCACATTTGGGGTGGGCCATCCGGGTTGAGGTGGTCCAATCCAAAGATCCTTTTTCTCTTATTTGTTCCTTAGTCCAGTCAAGTTGATACCCAAGATTAACCAACACAGATATGGAGTAGTGAGGCTTGGTGAACCTCTTTGAAGCGTGTTCAGGCTTCTTGTCTTAAAGCACAGACATAGATGATATTCCAGGAGTTGCTGGTATGTGTGCTGGTGGCATAGAGATGTGGCAATAGTAGTTTGGGGACTATAGTAAGCCTGAGAGCCCTTCCTCTTTGCCTTCCACAGTCTAATTTAAAGGCTGTCGGCCTCCCTCGTGTTGTTCTTTCAAAAGGCATGTAACTCCTTGCTAGGCTGTGAATTTGTCCATCCTATAGTCCCGTGTCTGGGCACAGTGTAAGTAGATGGATGCTGTGGGGATTGGTTAAACCTACCAGATCTGTGCTCCTGTGCTGCTCTTTGCACTGTTGTGTTGTTGACATTGCTTTCCTTCTAAAGATGATGTTTCTGGCAGGAGCCCACAGACTACCTGCAGCGAGAATGAATGTTCCCTGTTTTCTCTCCCTGGTACAGAGCCTTGCAGATCAGGGGCACTTACATATAACAGTGGGTGTGTCTGCTCAGGCACAGATTGCTTCATTATGTTTTCAGGATTAATGCTTCTGAGACTCACCTCCAGGGTCAGAATGAGGCCAGCAAGGAGGAGGGAAACCCAGCAGGGAGGATGGCCATGTTCAAGTGGAAGCCAGCAGGTGACACTGGCAGAAGCTTGTGCTTCCTAAATGATAAATGTGGATGCCAGAGACTAGACTGCAAACCCTATGGCTCAGCTGAGCTGTAATCCATGAGTTCCAAGTACAATATGAGTATGAAGTGATGAAAATGACTCTAAATTGCTTTGTTGGATCCCATGACTCACAAGAATTATTCCTTGATTCAAGGTATGTTTGAAGGCAGAGTAAAGCAAAGGCAAGCAATAAAACAAAACAAACACACACCAAATGAAAATGACAAAGATACCAAGAGGAAGCTTTTTCTCTGAACTAGATAAAGGAGCTTAGACTCAACCTGAGGTCAGCCCACTCTGGTCTGTCTGCTTACTACCAGTTTCCCTCTGGTAGCTTCTTTGGATGAAAAAAAAAAACAAACCTGATTATCTTTAACTATAGTGTCTTAAAGACAATCACTTGCAGTCACTAAGTTTGGGGTTCTCATATAGTGTTATGGTCTTTATTTGTTTCCGGGTTAAAGATTAGAGAGAGAAAAAAAATCATATGCTTATTTCAAACAAGAATGATTTAATACAATTCAATATCTATTGATAAATATCATTTCTTAAACTTAGGAAAGGGACAAAACATGATTCTTCTAACATGAAATAACCACTACAACAAACAAAGCATTCTGGTTTTTAAAAAATAAGAGAGATTACAAAACAAGTAGGAAAATGTCAGGGATCTCTGGCACTATCATTTCTGCCCAATATTCTGCTAGACACCATATGCAATGCAGTTAGATAAGAAAAACAAACTAGATAAAAAGAAAAGAAAATGGATTGTTGTTAGCATTGAATAATATTGTTCTTCTCCCAAAATATTCAATATGATTTCAAATATTTAAGAAAAATTTAGCAAGGTTATGATAAAATTCTCAAAAAGGATAACCTTTCTATACACTGAATGTAACCAATGAGAAATTACAACCAGATTGCTCCTCTGCTAGCTAATAAGTACCAGCCCACCCTATTCCCACTCCCTCTTCGGCCGTTTCCACTTAGGGTACCAGAGAGCACCTGACTAGCTGGCTGAATTAGCCAAATTCTCATCAGGTCACTGGTTGCCATTCCCTGCTTTGGACCAGCCCCTGTCCTGCTGCTCCATGCCTCAGAACTCTGCTCACGAGTCAGGACCGGCCTGTCATGTTTCCACAGGCCCACCTTGGGCCTTGGCCCCTACCTGCTGAGGCTGAAATGAAAACAAAAATTGAAAAACTCAGTAAGCCAATTTGAAATAACAGGAAAAATCCTCACCAACAGAATGAATGAAGTGGAAAACAGAATTTCAAGTCCGGAAGAGAAAGTTGAAGAATTGGACTGCTCAAGCAAAGAATATGAATTTAAAAAAAAAGATAGAAATGGAATATGAGCAATTCCCCAGATGCCTGGAATATTGTTTCCTTATGATAATGCAATAATTCTGGCTCTTAAAATCCTTCTACCTCCTCTTCCACAATGGTCCCTGAACCACAGGTAGGTAAAGTTTAATATAACAGTCCATTCCAGGGACATGCACTCTGCAGTCTCTTATTCTCTATACTTTATCTAGTTGTGGCATTCTGTGTGCATGGCTTTCTGTTGTAAGATGAAGCTGTGCTGGTGAGAGTTGAGAGATCCATTAGCATTCTCTCTACATCCTGTTCCATTATGTTCTGGAGACTTGGATAAAGCAGTTCCATTGTATATGTGTTACTTAGGTCTGGGCAACTCAGAAACTCTGATTCTCTGTGTGTGTCCAGTTGTGGAACTTTGTAATACTTTACATGTGTTGCAAAAAAGCTTCTTTGATGAGTGGTGAATGAGATACTTTTCTGTAAACACAAGGATCAATATTTAGCCTGTATGGAGAAATTACATTTGTTTAGGACTGTAACAGAGGTAGGGTTTTCTCAAGGATGTATGGCCTCTCTGGCCATGTTTATTTGGCTTTATTTACAGTGTCATACATGAGTTCCCTCACATTGAAAGGGCTTTAAGTCAAATTAGATAACTGTTGATTACCTCCAAGATAAAAGCACCACTACAGCACTGCGTTTGCTGTGCCAGTCCTTGTTGTGGTTGTAAGACTTTAAAGTTGGGGTTGGAACATTGATTGTTTTTCTCCCTTGAAAGCTTGCACAGTATCCTCTCATTCCATGAGAGCTAGTCTTCAAGAAGGAGGATTCATGTCAGTTCCATTACTCCAAGTCCTATGTCTGAAGTTTGTCTTGTCCTCAGAAATAGTGTCTTATCTTCAAGTTCTTGGAGGTAATCAAAGGCTGTTAACAATGACCTTTCAATGTGTTATTTCGAAAGTACCCAGTATTACCCTGACCAACACTCAAAGGGAGGTTTCACCTATCTGGTACTGTGTTTCTTGTGGTTATATTGCCTTCAGGTATGCACACGCAGTCATGATCAGATATTGTATGTTTATTTTTCAGTGGGTTTTGAGCTAATGCTTTTCCCTTTGGTTCTCACACCACCTAAACATTATTTATCTCTCCCCTTTCCCTTCTCCTTCACCAGTTAAAGTACCCCTATTTCCCCATTTCCCCTTCAATAATAACTGTATCCTATTAATCTGCCCTCTCTTGAGAGCCTTCTTCCCCTTTACCTCCATGGTTCCTTGTATATCTTCCCTCCTCCCTTTCCAGTTAAATATCCCCATTTCCCCCTTGGTAATATCTATTTCCTAATATTTCCTTTTCTTGGGCTCATTCTCACCTTTACCTCCATAGTTCCTTTCCATTTTCCTGCCCCCTGTGGTTATATCAGGGTTTATACTTAAATATAATAATTTGGTGCTAAGATCCACAAATGAGAAAGAAATTATATCATTTGTTTTTCAGAGATTATGTTACTTCACTTAGTATATAGCAGTTTATACTTCCATCCATTTACCTGCAAATTTCATGAGCTCATCTTTCTTTACCCCTGAGTAGAACTCCATTGTGTAAATGTACCACATTATCATTATCCATTGGTCAGTTGAGAGACATTTAGTTGTTTCCATTTCTCAGCTATAGTGAAAAAAAACAAAACAAAACAGCAGCAAAATGGATGTTCCAGTACCTCTTCAGTAGGATGTGTCCTTTTGGTATATATCAAGAAGTGGTATAATTGGATCATATGGTAGATGCATTTTTAGTGCTTAGAGAGGTCTCCACAATTATTTCCATAGTGATTTCATGAGTATGCATTCCCACCAGCAGTAAATGAGCACCCCTTTCCCCATATGCTCACCAGCATTTGATGGCATTTTTTCTCTTGATCTCAGCCAGATGAACTAGGATAAGATAAAATCTTAATGTGGTTGTGATTTACATTTCCCTAATTTCTGAGGATGTTGACTGAACACCTTTAAAGATGTTTCTTAACCAGTTTTATTTTTTCCTTAAGAACTCTCTGCTCAGACTGTTAGCCGATTTTCTTATTGGTTCATTTCTTTTGTTGTTTCTTAGTTTTCTTCTTTGTTTGTATATTCTGGATATTAATCCTCTGTCAGATGTGTAGTTGGTGAAGATTTTTCTCCCGCTCTGTGGATTCCCTCTTCATCTTCTTGATTGTTTCTTTTGCTGTATAGAAGCTTTTTAGTTTAATGAGGTCCCATTTGTCAATTGTTGAACTTAATTCTTGAGCAACTGATGTGCAATTTAGAAAGTCCTTTTGTACACTACGCTAAATCTTGTAGAGTACTGCCTATGTTTTCTTCTAACAGTTTCAGGTTTTATATTGAGGTCTTTTATCCATTTGGAGTTGACTTTTGGGCAGGGTGAAAGATAACAGTGCAATCTTATTCCTCTACAGGTGGAGATCCAGGTTTACCAGCATCATTTGTTGAAGATGCTATCTTTCCTCCCATTGTGTGTTCTTGGCAACTTTGTCAAATATCAGGTGACTGAAATTACATGTACTCATGTTTGGGTACTATATTCCATTGGTCTGTTTTTGTGCCAGTAACATGATGATTTTATGACTATAGCTCTGTAACATAGTCTGAGTTCTGGTATGATGATTACCGCCAGTATTGCTATTTTGCCCAAGATTGCTTTGGCTATCAGTGATCATGTATGATTCCATATGAAGTTTAGGATTTTTAATTTCTATTTCTGTGAAGAATGTCATGGGGATTTTTGATTGGCATTGCATTGAAACTACAGATTGCTTTTTATAATGTTTTTATTGATGTTCTGTGTATTTCAGACAGCATTTCTCAGTTCACTTTAGACATATTCCCCTTTCTCTTCCCCCCACCCCACCATAGATAATGCACTCTGCCATAACTGTCCTGCATCTTTCTCTCAGTATTTTTTTATGTTTAGGAATTCACATTTTCCACCTTTAATTTTATATTAATCTAAAATGTGAATACATACTTTCCAGTCATATACAGTAATTACAGAGTCTGAAAATAAATGGTGGATTGATTCTAGAGCCCATTAAGAGATTTACATTATAACAACATAGTTGCTTTCAGATAAACAGAAATATAACAATAATGTCATTCAGCTTGCCTTTCAACTAGGGATTTGGTGTTAGCATCCACAAATGAGGGAAACCATTCACCACTTCTGTTTCTGTGGCTGTGTTACTTCACTTAGCATAATGGCTTCGAGTTCCCTCCATATACCTGCAAAGTTCATGATGTCATCTTTCTTTACCACCGAATAGTACTCCATTGTGTAGATGTACCAGGTTTTTGTCATCTACTCATCAGTTGAGGGGCATTTGGGTTGTTTCCAGCTCTTTGCTTTGTGAAGAGAGCTGCAATAAACATGGGTGTGCATGTATCTTTGCAGTAGGATGAGTCTTGTGAGTATATATACCCAGGAGTGGTATGACTGGGTCAGGTGGTAGGCTCATTTTGAGTCTTTTAAGGGTTCTCCACACTGCTTTCCATAATGGTTGTATAAGTTCACATTCTCACCAGCAGTGGATGAGTGTTCCCCTTTCTCCACCACCTCCCCAGCATTTGGTGTCTTAAGTTTCCTTAATCTTAGCCAGTTGTATGGGAGTGAGATGATATCTAAGAGTGGTTTTAATTTGCATTTCCTTAATTATTATTGTCATTGAACACTTTTTAAGATGTTTCTCAGCCATCTTTACTTCCTCACTGGTGAAGTCTCTGTTGAGCTCTTTACTCCACATTTTGAGTGAGTCATTTGTTTTCTTGCTTCTTTGTTTTTTGAATAGTCTATATATACTGGATGTTAATGCTCTGTCAGATGTACCGCTGGTGAAGATTTCCTCCCACTCTGTGGGTTTTCTCTGTACATCCTTTATTGTTTCTTTTGCTGTACAGAAGCTTTTGTGTTTGATGAGGTCCCATTTGTCAGCTGTTGACCTTATTTCCTGCCCAGATGCTGTTTGATTTAGGAAGGCTTTTCTTTTTTAAAAAATTTATTTATTATAAGCTGGGCATGGTGGCACACACCTTTAATCCTAGCACTCCGGAGGCAGAGGCAGGTGGATCTTTGTGAGTTCAAGGCCAGCCTGGTCTACAGAGTGAGTTTCAGGACAGCTGGGGCTACAGAGAGACCCTGTCTCGAAAAAACCAAAAAAATTTTTTTATTTATTATATTTTAAGGGATTCACAATATAGGAGCACAGTTGTTTTCAGATCACATTGACTTTACTCAGTTTGCCATGCATTAAGGTAATTGGTGCTAGCATCCACAGATGAGGGATACCATTTGTCATTTGTTTATCTGGGACTGTGTTACTTCACTCAGCCTGATATCTTCTAGCTCCAGCCATTTTCCTGCAAAGCTCATGATGTCATCTTTCTTTACTGCTGCATAGAACTCCATTGTGTAGATGTGCCACATTTTCTCTATTTACTCCTCAGTTGAGGGGCAGCTGGGTTGGTTCCACCTCCTTGATATTGTGAAGAGAGCTGCAATAAATATGGCTGTGCATGTATCTCTGCAGTAAGATGAGTCTTGTGGGTACATGCCCAGGAGAGGTATGGCTGGGTCAGGTGGCAAGTACATTCCAAGTCTTCCAAGGGTTCTCCACACTGCTTTCCATAGTGGCTGTACGAGTTTACATTCCCACCAGCAGTGGATGAGTCCTCTTTCCCCACTACCTCTGCAGCACTTGGTGTCATTTGTTTTCTTGATCCTAGCCAGTCTTATTGGAGTAAGATGATATCTTAGAGTGGTTTTGATTTGCATTTCCTTAATGATTAATGATGTTGAACACTTCTTAAGATGTTTCTCAGCCATCTCTAATTCCTCACTTGTGAAGTCTCTGTTCAGCTCTTTGCTCCATCTATTGAGTGGGTCATTTGTTTTCTTTCTTTGTTTTTTGAGTAGTTTATATATTCTGGAAATCAATGCTTTGTCAGATGTTTCTGTGGTGAAGGTTTCTTCCCACTCTGTGGGATTTCTCTTCACTTCTTTGTTTCTTTTGATATACAGAAGCTTTTGAGTTTAATGAGGTCCCATTTGTCAATTGTGGACATTAATTCTCGGACAGCTTCTATCTGATTTAGGAAGTCGTTTCCTATGCCTATGTCTTGTAGACTGCTGCCACCTTTTTCTTCTATTGCCTTCAGAGTTTGGGGTTTCATGTTGAGGACTTTAATCCATCTGAAGTTGACTTTTCTACAGGGAAAGAGGTAGGGGTTTAATTTCATTCTTCTACAAGTGGTGATCCAGTTTTGCCAACACCACTTGCTGAAGATGCTGTCTTTTCTCCATTGTGTCTTCTTGGCCCCCTTGTCAAATATGAGATGGCTGAAATTGTACGTGCTCAAGTTTGGATCTTCAGTTTTGTTCCATTGGTCAACAGGTCTGCTTTTGTGCCAGTTTTTATGACTATAGCCCTGTAGTATAGTTTGAAGTCTGGTATAGAGATCCCCCTGTGTGGCTCTTTTCACTCACAGTTGTTTTGTCTATTTGAGGTCTTTTGTTTTTCCAAATGAATTTAAGGACTTTTTTTCCCAAGCCTGTGAAGAAACTCTTGGGGATTTTAATTGGGATTGCATTAAATCTATACAAGAGTTT
>VZQC01001426.1:194864-227742 GCA_009823505.1 Rhizomys pruinosus | reverse complement strand
CTTATGTGTAATTTTTAAAATTTTCATTTTTTTTTTTTTTTTTTTTTTTTTTTTTTTTTTTTTTTTTTTTTTTTTTTGTTGGGTTTTTTTGTTCTGTTCTCTGCCATTTGACTTCTGAGGCTTTTTCCATTCCTTTCCTCTTGATTGGATGAGTGATTGATTTTCCTTTTTCATTTCCTCTTCTCATTTCTTTAGTATTTTCAACTTCATGTTGGAGCTTCTCATTCTCTCCTTCTATCGCTCTTTGCTTCGCTGATGGGTTTCCTTTTCTTTTTTTTTTTTTTTTTTTTTTTTTTTTTTTGTCTTTTAAAGGCAGGGTCTCCCTGATAGCCCCAGCTGGACCTGGAACTCAACTCTGTAGATCAGGTTTGGCCTTGAACTCACAAAGATCGCCTGCCTCTGCCTCCCGAGTCTAGGAAAAGGCGTGCGCCACCATGGCCTGGCTTCCTTATCTTTTTCAATATGGGATCTTTTCAGTGTTTCACTTCCCTTCTGGGGTTTGTCATTCTCTCTATCTAGGTCTTTCTTGAGTTTTTTCATTCTCTTTTCTTTTTTTTTTTTTTTTCCCTTCTCTTTCTTAATCTTTGATTTGCTCTTTAAATCTTGTACTTAAGTATGTGCACAATTGTACTTCTAATATCTCTGTCTTGGCCATCCCCAGAAGGGATCCCACTGTAGGAATCTTCCACAGGGTTGGTAAGACTGGTGTGAAAATTATCCTGCACCTTTCGCCATGTTGTCTCTTCCTTTGTGTCCCTGGCATATGGTTTCTCCTTCCCTGTATTTCCATGTGAATCCCAAAATATCTCTTGCACTGTGTTGAAGCTTGTGTTGCTTGCCTCCTTCAGATACCTCATGTTTTGATTGATTGATTTGTTTTTCTCCTTTTATCTCTTTCTTATGGAATTGTTGACTTCTCTAAGCTCTAAGGCTTTTTATTGGAAGTCCAACTCACTCTTCCCTTTCTGTTTGAAGGTTCTCACAAGCATTCCACTGGACACTCCTTCCTTCAGCAGTCCCAGTTTGGGCAGAAGGAGGGTTGCTCTTTAGCCTGAGCCCCTTACCCTGTGCTTCAGGTGGTCTTGGGAGATCCCCCAAATTGGAATATTTTTTCCATCCTTTCACTCTAAGGTGGTGTCTGTCTTTGAATTTGAGATGGGTTTTTTTTCCTTTTTTTAAATATTTGTTTATTTTGTTTTTTGAGATGGGTTTCTTGTAGACAGCATATAGAAGGATTCTGTTTCCCAATCCATTCTCCCAGTCTATATCTTTTGATTGGGGAGTTCAGGACCATTAGTCATTTAGGTTATTATTGAGAAATGTGGTGTTGCTTCCTTTCACCTTATTTTGTTGGTATTCTTGGTCTCAGGTTTGTATTACTCTGTTATGCTTTTTGTTGATTTCTCTCTTTAAATGCTTAAGGGATAGTTGCTCCTTCCCTCTGTTCTTTGGATTGTTTTGAAGATTTTCTGAAGTGTTGGTTTCTTAAGCATGTATTCTTTCATCTGTTTTCATTGTGAAAGACTTCTCTCTCTATTCAACTATAATTGACATTTTGCTGGGTAAGATATAGTGTGGGTTGGCATCTAAAGTTTTTAGACGGGAATATTTGTTCCACATTCTTCTAGCTTTCATACTTTGCACTGAGATGTCAACTGTGATTCTGATGGGTTTCTCCTTATATGTAACTTGTTGTTTTTCTCTTGTGGATTTCAGTATTTTTTCTTTGAGTATCTAGTCTTTTAACAATTATATGGCATAGGGAGTTTCTTTCTGGTCCTGTATATTAAGTTTCAGGTGCTTCTTGTATTTGTATTGGGATTTTCTTTTTTCGTTTGGGGAAATTTCTTCTTATTATCCTGTTTAAGATCTGGTCGAATAGTGTTGTCTTGGATTCTTCTATTCCTCTATCTCTGTGATGTGGGGGTTTGGTTTTTCATTATGGTGTCCCAATTTCCTGGTTGTTTCATTCTTTTGTTTTTTAAAAATTTTCATAATCTTTACTTGAGCTTTCTAGTTGCTATGTATTATCCTACAGGTCTGATATTCTTTTTTCTGCTTCTTACTTTCTGCTTCTGAGGCCTTTTCCCATCCTTTCCTGGTGATTGTATGAATGTTCAATTTTCTTTTTCATTTTATCCCAGGATTTTTTTTAGTATTTCCATTTCCCTCTGGAGCCTGTCATTCTCATCTTGTAGCTCCTTGGTTCATTGGTCATTTTCTTTTTTCATTTTGGTCTGGGATCTTTTCAACATTTCCACTTCCTTCAAGAGTTTGTAATTTTCTCCCCTTAGTTCTTTCCAATGTTTGTCATTATCTCCTTCTAAGTCCTTCTTGAGTTTTTCATTCTCTCCCCTTAGTTCTCTAATTTCTTTGAATATGTCGTCACAGTTGTTCTAAGGTTGTGTCTTGGTTTCCTCCTGGGAGATCTCATTGTAGGGATTTCTGTAGGGTTGGTAATGTTTGGTGTGGATTTATTTAAGAGCTTTTCACATGTTGTTTTTTCTTTCTGTCTTGGCATGTGGATTTGTTGATTTATTTGTTTTCTTTGGATCTCTGGCACCGTCAATATTGGCTGCACAGACTATAATTACTAATATTGTGCCTGCTGGATCCTCTCTACCACAGCTCCACCAGGTTGGGAGGTGAGGGAGGGGATTGTGTTACTACCTAGGCCCCCAGGGCTCAAAGCAGTACCCCCTTGCTTTCCTGGTACCTCACTGAGTTCTGGCACCTCTCTGGAAACCAAGCTGGAAGTTCTAGGGGCGGGTGTCATGCCCCCCAAGGCTCAGAGCAGTTCTGCCTTGCCTTACTGGCACCTCACTGGGTCCGGGTGCCTCTCTATAATTTGCTTTTTTTTTTTTTTTTTTTTTTGGTCTTTTTGTTTTTTTTGCCCCAGCTGTCCTGGAACTCGATCTGTCGACCAGGCTGGCCTTGAACTCACAAAGATCCAAGATCCGCCTGCCTCTGCCTCTGCCTCTGCCTCTGCCTCCTGAGTACTAGGATTAAAGGCGTGCACCACCATGCCTGGCTTACTATTGCTTTTGATAAGGCGTGGTGATATTATAACTATCATTCCACCAAGAATCCATGACCTTTTGAGGTCTTTCCATCTCCCAGTATCTTCCTTGATCTCTTTCTTTAAACATATAAAACTTCCATTGTAGAGATCTTTAATATCTTTGGATGGGTTTATTCCTAGAAATTTTTGAGGCTACTGTGAATGGGAGAGCTTCCCTGAATGCTTTTTTCAGATTACTTGTTATTGGAACATATAAAAGCTACTGATTTTTTATTAAATTGATTTTTGTAACCTGCTATTTTACCGAAAGTATTGGATCATTTCCAGAAGCTTTCTGTCAGAATTTTTGGGATCTCATGTCTAATTTCATAATATAATCAACAAATAGTGATAATTTCACAAATGTTTTTTTCAATTAATTCTCCTTTAATTTCCTTCTCTTGCCTTATTGCCCAAGCAAACATTTCAAGCAGTATGTTAAAAAGGAGAGGAAATAGTGTACAGCATTGTCTAGTTCCTGATTTTAATGGAAATGCTTCAAGTTTTCTTCAATTTAGAATGATGTTGGCTGTGGGTTTGTTAAATATAACTTTAATTATGTTGAGATATATTCCCTCCAATACAGTTGCCTCCGGGAATTTTATTGGAGTTGTTAACAAGCTTTTCTTCATCTATTGAGATGACTATGTGATTTTTGTCTTTAAGTCCATTTATATGATTTATTACATTTATTGACTTATAAACATTGAACCATCCTTGCATCTCTGGAATAAAGCCAAATTCATCATGGTGGATGAGGATCTTGATGTGTGTCTGTTTGTGGTTTGTATTTTTGTTGAGAATCTTTACATCTATGTTCATTAAGGTTATGGCCAATAGTTTTCGTTGTTGTCGTTGTTGTGTCTTTACCTGTCTGGGTATTAGTGAGATAATGGCTTCATGGAAGGAGGTTTGGAGTTCTCCTGTTTCTATCATGTTGAATAAATTTAAAAGTATTGGTTATAGATCTTTGAATGTCTGGATGAATTCTGATGTGAATCTATCTGTGTCTCTGCTTTTTTTTAGTTGGGGGATTTTTTATTTTTATTTTTTTATTTTCTCTTCTAATGCTAGTTTTATAGTCTTTCCAGATCTCTTTTTTAACTGTTTAACTTGGGTGCAGTGATTTCCATTTCTTTTAGATTTTCGGATTTAATTAGGTATAAGATTTTAAAGTAAAAAATAAATAAAAAAAAAAAAGATTTTAAAGTACTGCCTTATGATATTCTGAAAATTTTTTGTTTCTATTTATTGTTTCTCCTTTCATCTGTGATTTTGTTTAATTGGATTTGGTCTTCTTTCTTTTGGTTAATGGGGCTAAGCATCTGTCTATCTTGTTTATCTTTTCAAAGGACCAACTCTTAGATTCTTTGTATTGTTTTCTTTGTTTCTATTTTGATAATTTATGCTTAGAGTTGTTTCTTCTTGTCTGCTAGTTTTGGGTTTGGTTTGTTCTTGTCTTTCCAAAGTCTTCCATTGTACTATAAAGTTATTTGTGCTCTTCCACATTTTTCAGTGTAGGTTCTTTGTGCCATAAACTTCTCTCTTAGGACTGCTCATAAATTGTCCAGGAGGTTTTGTTGGTTTGTATTATCAGTTTTATTTAGCTCAGAAATCCTTTTATTTCTTAATTTCTTCATTGAGCCATTCATCATTCAGGAGTGTGTTGTTTATAATCTACATGAGTTCATGTTGTTAGAAAATATGACACTCTTGGGGCTGGAGAGATGGCCTAGCGGTTAAGAGCGCCGACCGCTCTTGCAGAGGACCCGGGTTTGATCCCCAGCATCCACATGGCGGCCGAGCCATCTGAAACTCCAATTCCAGGAGAACTCCAGTTCCAGGGGAGTCCGACACCCTCTTCTGACCTCCGCGGCGTTGCACGTCACGGGTGCACAGACTTGCATGCAGACAATACATTCATACACATACGGAAATAAATAAAATTAAAAAAAAAAGAAAATATGACACTCTTACAGAACCGAGTTCTACTCTGCAAAAAAGGAAATCATGAAATTTGCTGGTAAATGGATTGAATTAAAAACTATTATATTAAGTGAAGTAAAACAGACAGCAAAAAGTGACATATATTCTCTCTCCTTTGTGGGTCTTAGCTCCAAATCCTTAGAAGTGAATTTGTATTGTGATTTAACTGCAGGATACAGGAAAATGGAAAGAAATCATGTGAGTAAAGAGGAAGAAGGAGGCTACCAGAGGGGAACAATAGGAGATAGACGTTACGAAGAGGAAACTGGAAGAAAGTGGTGTACTTTAACTGGGAAGGGATTAAGGAGGGTTATACTGGGGGGAATGAGAGAGATAAATAATTCTTAGATGATGTAAAAAAAACAGATGGGAATATATTAGTTCAAAGTCCTACTAAAAATACTACATACACACACACACACACACACACACACACGCCTACCCTACACACAGACTTCTGCACATACATATGTATAGCTAAAGCCTACAACAAAACCACAGTGCTGGGCAGGAGAAATCTCCCTTCAAATTGTTGGTCAGGGTAGTCCATGAGACTCCCCAAAATAGCACAGGTTATTGCAACAGTCCTCAAGTGTCAACCAGAATTTCAAGATAAGGTCCTATTGCCGAATATATGACATGATTCTGATACAGGACTCGGAATACTGGAGCTTGAACTTATCTGGAAGCCTCTGGCCTGAAGACTGTCTTTCATTGTATTGGAGAATAGGAAGAAAATGTGCAAGCTGTCAGGGGAGAAAACCAATGAATGGTTCTATCCACCTGTAGAGCCTAGTAAACAATGATTAGCTTAGCAGTAGTTACTTTTATCTTGGTGGTAATCAACAGCTATCTGATTGGAATTAAGGCATGCTCAATGTAAGGCAACTCATGGTACTATAAACATAGTGAAATACACATGGTTGGAGAGGTCATAGGTCTAAAGAAAAAACTATTTTTGCCACATCCCTAGACCTATGTCATTTCTTACACTATTCTAAATATGCATCCTCATATTTACAGACAAGTGTACCTCTCACCACTCATCAAGGAAGTGTCCTTTTGCAACAGGTAGAGACTAATAGAGAGTTACACAACTGGTCAAACACAGAACCTAAGTGTCTGTGAGATGCTTAGCCCTAAGAAGAACATCTCCAAAGCAACCTCTACACATAAAATGAATGCATCTCTCAACTCTCATCAGAGAAATTTCCTTATGCAGCACATAGTGATTATCACAAAAACCCACTACTGAGTAATGTTTAAAGAACAGGAGCCTGCACGGTGCTTATCCTTGAATGGGGCACTTTTTTCAAACTTCTGCATCCCAAGGTTTGGGGATCATTATGAAAGATGGGGCAGCTGGGGCTGGAGAGATGGCCTAGCGGTTAAGAGCGCCAACTGCTCTTGCAGAGGACCTAGGTTCGATCCCCAGCACCCACCACAAGGCAGCTGAGAACCATCTTTAACTCCAGTTCCAGGGGAATCCAACACCCTCTTCTGGCCTCCGCGGCATTGCACGACACAGGTGCACAGACCTGCATGCAGACAGTACATTCATACACGAAAAAAAAAAAAAAAAAAAAAAAAAGGTTGGGGCAGAAAGATTGTAAAAAAGCCAGAGGAGGTAGATGACTATAAGGAAAGAGAGTGTTCCAGACAGTCAGTTACAAATATGAGCACACAGTAATTGTGAGAGCATGCACAAATTCACAAATTCCATGCAAGGTCAAACCAGACAAAAATCCCAGCAGAGACATGGGGAAGTGGAGAAGAAATCCCAACCCAACCTAAGGAACGTTAGGCAACTGATGGCTACAGAGGGGGAGCAGAAACAACCTCATAAAAGGGGTGGGGCTTTTGGTAGGTAAACCAGTCTGTAGTGGATAAACGCACACTGAGGAACATTAAGGACACAAATCAGACTTTATAGGCCTTATTATATCTATCTATCATCTATCTACCTATCTATCTATCATCTATCTATCTATCAACTATCTATCTATCTGAACACATTCTATTGGACAGGGATGTGTGTGAACTGGGAAGGGGAGCTAAATACCATTAAATTGTATGTTATAAAAAACCACAAAAACTAAATTTAAAATTGCTTTATTACATAGGATATGAATTTGGGGAGGGTTAGTAAGCATATGCAGAGGTGGGAGAATATAAGGGGCTGATAGGAATATAATCAAAATTTATCAAATGAAATTCTGAAATAAAATATATACATACTTTTAAAGGCAGCTGAACACTCCAGGAGAAACAAGCCAATAATCAACATTTCCTTCATGCTCTTCGCTTCAGTGCCTGCCTCCAGGTTACTTCCTCCTGCTCCAACCCTGAGTAGGATGCATAAGGTGCAATAAACCTTTTCCTGCCCCCTCCCACAAGAATTATAACTGGTAAGATAGCCATTTCTATTTACATGTGAACTAAAAAAAAAAATCCAAGGAATGATCAAATAAAGCCCATGAAAAATTTTGACAAGAAAATATAATATTTTATTGCAGACAATTAAGTGATATACTAAAGAATTCTTTTTAAAATCCCAACAAATTTTTATAATTCTGATCTAACCATTTGTAAAATTCATACGAAAAGATAAGAATTGGGAATAACTAAGAATTTTAGACAGTAAAACAATATGAAATCCATTGTACCAAAGTCATAATAAAGCAATAATAGCTCAAATATTATGATCTGGTTTCATAAATATTCATCTAGATAAACAGAGACTAGACATTTGTGAATCTGCATCTAAGAATTTATGTAAGAAAAATGTCATTATGATGATTATTGGAAAAATAATGACTTAAATTTTACTGGATCGATTAGCTAACTACTTTCAAAAAATTAAAGCTGTCTATACCTTACACCAACTAAAAAAAAATTCTGTTTTGTATAGACTTAAATTAGAAAAATAAAATTAGAAAAATCTTACTGAGAAATAGGAGATGATATTTTTACAGTATCGAAAGAAGGAACTATTTCTGGATAATGTACAAAAGAAGATAGAATAAAGGCAAAGACAGATGCATTTTATCACATTAAAATGAAAAATGAAGCTCAGCGAATACAGTATAAACAAATTATAACTGGAAAAAAGACACTTACTTTGCATAATGCTGGAAAAGGTACATAGTTTTAACATACAGAGCTCACTAAATATGAAGACAAATGTGTGCTACCAAATAGAAGCAAATGCCATAGGCTGGGAACCAAAGATTTTAAGTACAAATTTATCCTGAAAGAAAAATTATGAATGTGAAATGCTGTGCTAGCACAAGTGTGTGTGTGTGTGTGTGTGTGTGTGTGTGTATGTGTAGTAATCATCCTGTTACATAGTTCTGTTGTGCAAAAAATTTTAGTCACAACACTTAATTAAGTAATGCAGATGTCCTCAACAACATAGCTCTAATTTTAAGCACTCTGAGACAGTAACTGTAAGTGACCACATGAACTGCACACTTCACTGCTCTCTTATGAAAAGAATCAAACGGTCAGGGCTAGAGATGTGGCTCAGCAGTTAAGAGCACTTGCTGCTTTTACAGAGGTCCCCAGTTCAGTTCCTAGTACCCACATGATGATTAACAACTATTTGTAATTCCAGTTCCGGGGGCTCCAACGCCCTCTTTGACATCAGCAGGCATGGCATGACCTGGGTGCACTTACATACATGCAGCCAATACACTCACACACACAAAATAAAAAATAATAAATTAAATATTTTAAATTCACACATCGCTTATGTAAATAACAGAGGTGTTTGGGTATGAGGAGCCTGGGACCAAGCCTGTGTGAATATTCAGTGGTGGCTAAAGGCAAAGGGGGAATTTGGCCAACAAAGTTGAGAAAGTACAGGGAAGAAATGAAAAGCACTAACCCTGAATAAAAAGTAGATGGAGTTATACAGGAACTTGCAGACCACAGGAATACTGAAATTGTGACTGCTAGACAGACTCTAATTAGATGCCAGAACTTAGTGAAGGGAAACTTATTCATGTGAAATGGGGGCATGGTTATGCCAAGAGGGATGAAGTTACCTCTGAGGAAAAGACATCCTCAAAGCACTTCACAACTGCAGAACTCTCAGGGGTATTCACACATGTAGGATAATGTCAGTATAGAGATGAAATGTCCTAAGCACAAGACTATGACAATTTCCCAAGGTAGAAAACATATGCTTTCTTTATATCATACTGTACAGCAAGAAAAAACTTAAGCAGTATTTAAGCTACTCTTGATAATCTGATCACAAAGAAAGAAATACAGTGTTTTAATTTTTAATAATTCTAATATTTCAAATTACTGTGCTCTTAGTAAATATTACCATTATTAATTTTTATCCCCCCATACATTTGTAACAAGTGCTAAGACAGTGTTAGATGTTTTGACAGGATAATTTTAAAGATTAAAAAGCCAACTCACTTTTTCTGATTGATTACGTAAGTCATTTTGCATGGTTTCACCCTGCTCAGTCATTCCACATTCCCATAATACTATGCAATGTGAGTAATGCCTGTGTTCATATACAGGACAATGCACATCAAATCATAATGAGGAGGCATTGCAGATCTTTCATACTAGAAATATTTAAGCATGTGAAATGTACTGTGTGGTCAGTCTCGACTCATGGTCTTGTGTGCCCCTGTGTGGACTGAGCTCCCTTAGTCAAGGACCGAGAATAGCACAGGAAGTGACTCCAAACAACAGGTGACTGAGGTTGCCCTTACGGAGGCACCAGTGAATACCTCAGGAATTTGTGCCTATAACTTTTCCTAGTTCAAGAATCCTCAGTGAAATAATGATTAATCATGTAAGACAGAAGAGATATTGCTGAACAAGGTCAAAACACAAGCTCCTGACCTCACAAAGAAAGTTGAAAAGGAGCTTTAATATTTACATGAGATCCTAAACTTTAATGATAATCCAAAGTGTTTTGGTTAATATAAAAAAGCAGGTAAATGATTTTTAAACTGGTTTATCAGGTTGAATACATTCTGTTGGATGAGCTTCAAGTTTATTGTCTAACTCCAGTCATGTCCATTCAGATGAGGGCTAGCTAATGCATTTTATATTTGAGATATTATATTTTCATTTATAAAATTTCCATTTGGTTCTTTCGTATAGTTTTATATCTATGCCTGGAATTTTCTTTACCATGTATTTGATGAATGTTTACCTCTATTCCACAGAATATAGTTATGATCGATGAAGTCTTTGATTGTTCTAATATTTGGCTCATTGAGGTTGGTACCATCTGATGATATTATCTCTTTAGAATTTAGCAGTTTTTCTGGTTTGTTCTTGGTGTGTCAAATATTTTTCAGGTGTATCGTACTCTGAAAATTATATTGGGAGACTGTGTTGTTACCATGTCTAGAGGCAGCTGTTTTATTGTTTGTTGAGCAGACAGCAAGGCTCATTAGGATCTTAGGGCAAGAACTATTTCGCTTTCAATGTATGGTAGTTCAAAATGTCATTTTAGTTTTCAACAGCCTCACTATGCTGTTTTGGTTGTCATCACATGCAGATGTGTACATGACACGCAAGGATTAGTCTATTGTATGCAACAGTTTCCTTACTATGGACTTTGATATACTGCTTTGAGTCTTTTCCATTAAAAACTTGCAAGGACTGCAAGAACATCTTCAGTAGTATGTAAACAACAAATACGTATTTCTTAGAATACTTGGAGACTGAAAAGAGCTATATCAAAGCAGCAGCAAGATCACTGTGGAGTGAAGAACTGCTTTTTGTTTCACAGACAGCTATCTCCCAACTGAGTCAGGGTTTGCGTGTTGTCAGAATGAAAGAACTCTCTGGAATTTCTTTCACAAGGACACTAATCCTGTTCATGAACCTCACCACTTCTGAAATACCTCAGATGCCAATAATAATTAAAGTTTGGATTAGATTTCAATATATAAGCTTGGTGTGACAAAATTTCAGTCCATTTTAGTTATGTGGAAGGTGAAGCTCAAAACTCATGTCAGCCTACTCACAGATGTAGGGCGCCTCTTTTCTCAGCTCTGTTCTCTTGGATATTGCCCCAAATCTGGGGCACTAGGTACCCATAATCTGTATTTCTCCAATAATAAAGACAAATTTCTTACAACATTTTAGTGTCACAATGCACAATACCAATGCAGTTACATATGACTAGAACCACTTTTAAAGTAAAACGTTAAGGAGGGAGATGAAAAAATATGAGGATTTGTGATGGTTAACACTCATTTTCAATTTCCTGGATTTAAAGTCACCTAGGAGACACACCTCTGGGCTTGTCTGTGAGAATGTTGCCAGACATGTGGAAAGAATGTGTCATGGACTGACCTAAGACATAACAGGAGAAAGGAAACTTCTCTCTGTGTGTTTCCTGACTATGGATGCATCATTCCTTCTGCCAGGGATTGACTGCTCTCATTCCAAAGCTTTTCCCACCATGAAGGATTCTATCCTCAAACTATGAGCTAATAAATCCTTTCTTATTGGTTTGTTTGTGTGTTTGTTTGCTTTGGTTTTATTTTTGACATAGGGTCTTCTCTATCAGTTGGCCCAGAACTCACTATGCAGACCAGACTGGCCTCAATATCAAAGAGATTCACCTGCCTCAGCCTCCTGAGTGCTGGGAATAAGGCCTGGGCCACCACACCCACTCAAATTTGTCTTCTTTAAGTTGCTCTTATCAGCTATTTAGTCACAGCAAGGAGAAAAGTAACTAATACAGAAAGTTGGTACCAAGGAATAGGAGGCTGTTGCTGTGATCAACCTGACTATGTAGTTTGTAGTCCACTCAACTGTTTCTTAGGTAGAATGATGGGTTTGAAGATTCATGATAGAGAAACTCTAGAATAGTGTAAGAAGATATTAATGGGCTAGTCTGGTGGGAGTACTTAAGAACAGAATACCAGTAGAAAGGCATAACATTGATGTACACATGAGATTTGAAAAGAGAAATAGGAATTATGTTGAGAATGTGCCTAAAGATCATTTGTTATATTCAGGAAATGCATTAGGCTTCTTTCTGATCTTCTCCTGATCATTCAAATTAAGATGAATTAAAAACTCACAGGTTAAGATGTTTGGCAAAGGAGATGTTCCTACAGCATAACATTACAGCATGGTTACACCTCCGTGCTTAGTCATATCTCATGGAAAGAAAATAGAAAGATCAGAAAAATGTGCAGCCTGGTGAGGAAAGGAAGGCAGTTGGGTGAGTTTGAAGGAGCTTTGGTGGGTTTAAAGCTGCAGCCAAGGCAAATCCAAAGAAAGGGGCTGTAATTATGAAATTATTTGGGCCCTGAGGGCCAAACACCCTCCATCAAAGGCTTTAATTTGTGAAAGTGTGAGTTCATTGAGGGAAGAGTGCCTCAACTACTAATGCAGCTGAAGAGGTTCCTTGCTTAGAATGAAACATCCAAGACAACTTCCAGGCACACAGAAGTCATTACAAATATGGCAGAAGGAAGTCTGACTGCTTTTCAAACTGTCAGCAAAACTTGAAAGCATTGCCCGTATGGTGATAGATTTATAGTCATGCAAACCACAAGAGTCATGAGGTCATGGACACTTGCATAAAGATCCCAGAAAGCATCTGGAGACAGGTAATAATATATAGCAGGGTTAGACTCCCTGTAAGCACGCCCTGAGAGGTCACTCTATGGAGCTGTGAAGGTCAAGTGACCTTCAGCTTTCATCTGCCTCTGTTTCCTGACTGCGGATTCAATGTGAGAAGCTGCTTCATGCGCCTTCTCCCAGGACTCAGGCTACTTTCACTACCACACTATGTCTACCATGATGCACCTTGTGTTCAATCTGTGACCCAGATTAAACCCTTCAGTCTTTAGGATTTTCCAGGTATTTTGTTGCATCAATAAAAAAAAAAAATTAAGGAGGACAGAATCCAGACTATTCACTCATACTCTTCAAACTCCCTTTTATTCATTTGTTTAACTAGAGATTTTTTTAAATTTAATTTTATTTATTTCTGTATGTGTATGAATGTACTGTCTGCATGCAGGTTTGTGTGCACCCATGTTGTGCAATGCCGCGGAGGTCAGAAGAGGGTCTCGGATTCCCCTGGAACTGGAGTTCTCCTGGAATTGGAGTTTTTGGTTGACATCATACACACACACACACACACACACACACACACACATTTACACACATATACACACTCTTATGCTTGCACACCCCCACACACACACCACAACAGAAAACATAATCACATAGATATAGATCAAAATCATAATTTCCTTTAAAATGTTTCCTTAAAGTCATTTTAGTCCATTGTTTTATAAGACTGAAGTAAATGCTACCTTCTGGCTCTAAGCACAGGTATGAATGAGTGATATAAACAATGGCCCTGAATGACAGGTAATTATGCCTCTCGCTTTTTATTATTAACTCTTCCAAATTTAGAAAGAAAGGCTAATTATTCAGTTTATTCAATTGCAATTTTTAAGATGCAGTAAATCACGACTATAATACTTTGACAATGGAAGTAGACATTATTTTCTTTATTTTTCCCTGCATGTGAGAAAGGAGGTAAAAAGGTCTTTTATTGTAGTGATTTTTCTAGTAAAATGCTGCAACCCAATTTAGTCATTGTTAGCAAAGCTGGATCACAACAGCTCTTGTTATTGTTCAGTTAGTAATCAAATTGGAGAAAGCAAACCCATTTGAACCAAAGGGTGAAGGAAGGAAATGACATGTTTTTTGACCTCTGAAAACAGAGCAAAAGTTAAAGTCCAGTAAAACTTCTGGTCTCACTTTCAAGATGTAAAGACCTTAGAAGGTATCTGTCCTTATAAGAAAGAAGCTGGACTGACTGAAACACAATTACTTTTCTCAATCCCCATTAGACAACCAGCAGGCAAAGCTACCATCTCAGAATCTTTAGGAACAGGAACATAAGGAAAGAGACCCAGAATTCTGGTTACCTGCTGAAGCCCCTGGAAGCCTTAATCAGCAGGAAGATTTAAATACTAATTATGACAAATTGCTGGAGGCTGAATGTGGACTAGAGGAAGAACATCCTCCAGGCTGTAGTCGTCATGGGGCACATTTTGTGAGCTCTAACTCCAGAAATTCTATTAGGTTCGTATGGTGAATGTCTGAAAAATACCTGGAGGCTCTGTCATAAAGAATGGAAGAGTAATTATTTTGAAGCACACCCAGGGCCTCTGTTAGTTACTTTTTTGTTGCTGTGATAAAACATTTTGACCAAGGCAACTTAAAGAAGGAAGACATTTTTGGGCATAAGATTCCAGAGGGCTGAGAGTCCATGATGACAGGTGAGGCATGGCAGGAGGCAGCTGGGATAGAACACTAAGTAGTCCCATCTTCAAACAGGCACGGGAAAAAGAGAGAGGCAACCTAGACATGAGACATGGCTATGAACTATGAACTCTCAAAGCCTGCTCCCAGTGACTTGCTCCTTCCAGCAAGGCCACATCTCCAAAATCTCTCAAAATAGCCTCACCATCTGGGGACAAAGTGTTCAAGTACTTGGAGCCTTTGGAGACACTCTTCATTCAAACCACCATAGGCTCTTTCATAACAAAGACCTAATTCACCAGGGGAAAGAGATTTGTGAGTGGAGCAAGAAATTTTTCACAGGACAGTTCCTTCTAGCATTCTTCTCTTACATAAACAGAAAGGGGAAAGAAAAGAGAAAAGAGCTTTTGATAAATCAATTGGGAAGAACGTGAACAAAGAAGGGAGTAGTGCTCTGGGAGTGAGTGGGTAGTGAGGAAGGCATAGCCTGGAGAAATACTGTGAGAAGCACAACCCACTAAAAGAAAAATATTTGATCAGATATAAGGAATTATTCTTACCTCCATCTTACCAGTGCATCAACAAAATCAGTGTAATACCTGTGGAAGGCGGGTAAATACATATGTTGCAGAGGGGACTACCTAGGAAAGCCCAAGTGAGAAGAAAAGAAAAAAGAGAAGAGGAGAGGAGAGGAGAGGAGAGGAGAGGAGAGAGAAGAGAAGAGAAGAGAAGAGAAGAGAAGAGAAGAGAAGAGAAGAGAAGAGAAGAGAAGAGAAGAGAAGAGAACAACAGAATAACTTTAAACCTCTAATAATCATGGGTACATTAAATGCAGTTTAACTCTTATTCTGAGAATCATAGGTATACATGCTGAAGGCTGATTTATGTCAATCTACCACCAGTACAAGTCCAGATTTCAGGGAAAAAGGTGCAAAGCATGACAAAATTTAGGGAGAAAAAATAAAAAAATGAAAAGGGATGGAGGGACCTTAAGAAAAGAACCAGACTCAGATATGACATAGAATTTTAATTATCAGGCAGACTCTTGTTGACACAGTGACATAGCTTTCATCTCGAAGGGAGTAAGTGTTTATTCTGTAGTCAAATATGAATGTCCATAGCCTGGGAACCCAGATTCAAGTTGCTCTATCATATTCCAATGCAGTAACAGTTTTATGAAATTTTTATAGTAAGAGAACAAAGTCATAAATCAAGGTACTTTATAAACACAGCAGTGGGAGCATAAGATCAGGGAGTCACAGGATGGCAGGAAAATCTCAATTTTAGTACTCAGATGCTATCTGATGACATTCTAAGCCTTTGGGTTGATATAACCAGGTGACCTACTAGAACATCCCAAAAGGATTTACCTAAACCATTGCAAAGGTGTTAACAAGATAATTTGTCCTCAGACTTACAATATTACAACTGTCCATTCTAATCCATCAATCAGCCTTGTAGGAGCCTCAACACAGGTGAGGCTTTGTGTTAAGGGGCAGGTATACTTCAGCTAACCAGTTGACCAAGTTGTACATGGGATGTCAAATGTTGTTGTCTTCCCCACAGCATTAGGAAACTCCCTCCTACAGTCTGACAGATATGAGGCTTAGAGGGCAGGAGAATAGTATTTAGGAGAGAAAAATAATTGGTAAAAACCATTAAGGAAGAAATCCCTGGGTCATGTAGATTATTCCGACCTAATTTCTTTTTCATCTTTCATCCTCTATATCTGTATGTGAAATTAAAAAATTTACATGTGGGATACAGTAGAAATATTACACATAAAGTTAAAGTTATCAACAACAAAGAATGGCTTAAAGAAATAAAGTACAGTAAGAAGGCAACAGGGATTTCAACTAACCAAAAATCATGTTTGGCTAGGCTAACTGTAGGTTTCCCCCATGTCTTTAGTTATTTGTACTCTGAAATATTTTTCTTAGTGTTCTGAGTATTGAAAGTAATTTATCAATTTTTAATTCTACATTTTTGTTTTTGTTCTAGTTTGGAACTAGTTTAATTTTATGCCTATAACCTTAGAGGAGTGGCTAGTCAATTTTAAATCTAAAATTGTTATATCTAAAATGACCACAACTCTCATTTTTATTTATTCTACTTTTTGGTGTTTTGTTAGATTTTACTTTGGGGAAGTAAATCAAAAGTTGTGTTATAGATGAAATCATATAACAATAGTATAGTCTCAGTTTAAGTTCCATTTAAACCAAATTGTCTTTTCTTGTCTAACAGGTATGATTATAGATAGATACAATTATAGATAGATACAATCTATAGATAGATTCCATACTTGTGAGAAATCAGGATTTGCAGATTTTTGTAGGTATAACCCAAGTCTTAGCTTTTAATTTTAGCATAAAAATGGAAGGTGTCTAATACGTTTATTTTATTTACTTCTTATTGGTAAAAAGTGAATATTTTTATATGTTTATATATTTTAAAATTCTAGATAGCTGAACTATAAGAAAGTTTAAATACTTATCTAATCCCAAAACATGGACCCTTAAGGTGTAATGATGCCTTTTGTATAATTAAAATAAGAGTCATTCTAAATATCTGGATATCTCTAATAAGTCAATGGAGTTTAAGCTACTTTAAAGTAATAATTACTCTGGGTATGTGATAGTGGTTTTAAGAGCTTTGAATTTCTTATATCTTAATACTTTTATTGTTTTGTAAATTTTAAATTAGTCTTTGTGTGTTTCATACAGAAAATCTCAGTCAATCTTAATCATATTTGTGCCCCCGTCCCTACTCGCGCTGTCCCATAACCTCCCCATGGGAATTCATACAGTCTGTCATCTGTGTTGAGTTCTATTGTATCAAGTTAGCATCCCCAGATGTTTCTCAGAGCAAATTTCTCTACTGAGATCTACTCAGCCTATCTAGAGTCCCTCATTTTAAGATACTTAGCCAAGAGTAATCAGCTGCCAATATTTCCTCAGCTAAGACTGGGGTCTCCTGCCCATTTTCCCAGTTCTATGGTAGATTTTTGTATGCTTGAGTTTGTATGAGTCTTGTGCTTGTGATCTCCATTGCTGTAAGTTCCTATGAAAGGGTCCCAGTAGCTTTTAGGATTCTATTCCCCTATGGTCATGTACCTCCTCCCCCGCTCTTACAATCACATGCCCCTTCCACAATCTTCCCTGAGCCCTGGGTGCATGAAGATTAATATCGAAGTCATGTCTAGGGGCTGGAGAGATGGCCTAGCGGTTAAGAGCATGGACTGCTCTTGCAGAGGACCCGGGTTCGATCCCCAGCACCCACATGGTGGCTGAGAACTGTCTTTAACTCCAGTTCCAGGGGAATTTGACACCCTCTTCTGACCTCCGCTGCATTGCACAACACGGGTGCACAAACCTACATGCAGACAGTACATTCATACACATAAAAAATAAATAAAATTTAAAAAGTCATGTCTAAAGAGCCATATTTTGTAGGCTTTTACTCTCTATGTTTTTCTACTGCATGAAAAAGCTTCATTTATGAGAACTGAGAGATCCATTAGTATGCCGTTACCCATCGTTTTATGTTCTGTGAGCCTTAAATGTAGAGGTTGCTTTGTAGAATGTCATTTAGGCCTGGGGAATTCAGAGACAGTGTCTGCATGTGACCATTTGTGGTACTCTGTAATAGTCTCTGGTGCAAGAGTAACTTCTTTGATGAGTGGTGACTGAAATTTTTGTCTGTAAATATAAGGATACATATTTTGCACATAGTAAGAAATTACATTAGTTTAGGTATATGACAGTCTTGAGGTTTTATCTAAAATTTCAGTGCTAATATACTGATCTAATTGATTGGGCCCAGTCAATATTCTTTCCTCTTTTTTACTTTTTCTTTTTTGGAAGAAGTTTGGTTTTGCCTGAAAGTGTTAGGGCTTGAAATAGAGGTTCTTCAAAATGGAGTTCTTTTTGGAAGGTTTAAAATGAATCTTGTCCAACTTATAAATTAGAAATGTTTTTATACAAATTACACTGGAGAATGAGATAATTCTTCTACAAAGATAGATATACTGGATAATGAGAGAATTCTTCTATGAAGATAGGGAAAACTAGAATCTTTTTATGTTTTATTCTTTCGAAATTTCATACATTTGTACAATATATATTATCAAATCAATCCATGACAGTCCCCTTCCACATCCTCCTAATTCTGACCTATATACTAACTGATTTCATGTCCTCTTTTGATTTTTTGTTATCATTAATAACCCCTGATCAGTGCTGCCCATATCATATGTATATAAGTGTCTAGCTATCAACTGAGCATGGAGACTTGGCAGCAGCCAAATTCACAGAGGATAGTCACTCTCCCTCATTCAGTACCGGAAACTGCCAATTACCTCCTCCTATATAGCTGGGGCCTCCTCTCCCATCCTGGCTGGAATCGTGACTACTTGTTCCTACAAATAGCCACAGCTGCTATGAGTTGATGTTTGCAACAGCCATGTCATGAATTTTCTCAAGCATGAAGACTTGGTTCAAGTAAACTGGGTCTAGGTAAGCAGTACTCCTCACAACATTAAAAGATTAATGAAAGCACATACTTTCCTTGCCTGTAGCATTACTAAAAGTCATATTAGTGTTATTTTTAGCAATTAGGAATATACTAAATAATATGCCAACTACCTTAGAAATTTAAAAGATACATAAATATAAAATGGATTTAATAATTATAAAAAGGCAAGGCTTAGAAGAAATCTTGTGAGAGGGATTTTGGGTTGAATTACTCAGGGAACTCACTTATTGCTGCAATTGAAAATGAGGATCGGCTGGGCGTGGTGGCACTCGCCTTTAATCCTAGCACTTGGGAGGCAGAGGCAGGCGGATCTTTGTGAGTTCAAGGCCAGCCTGGTCTACAGAGTGAGTTCCAGGACAGCTGGGGCTATAGGGAGACCCTGTCTTGAAAAAAAAAAAAAAAACCAAAATGAGGATCAACCAGGGTTTGATGTCCATCTGTATACATTGTAGAAGAAATAAGATTGAGTTTGAAGTAAGAAATATAAATGTAAAAGTTTACAACATGAGGTTTTGTAGCACAGGAGTTAGAATGCCCTTGTAGAGTCCTTTTCTCCAGGCCGAAGGGATCTTTGATGTGGTATCTTTATTATATACTTGTTTATTTATTTTATGAAATCAGCTGGCTTTAGCTCTTATGCCTCCAGTTTTTCATCTCACAGGAATTCACTGGAGAAAGACTCTATGATACATTTGTATTTAAAAATCCATCATACTAGTCCCTGGGCATGGTGGTACATGTCTTTAATCCCAGCACTCAGGATGATCTCTGTGAGACTGTGGACACCCTTGTCTACATAGGAGGTTCCAGGCCTGCTGGGGCTACAAGAAGAGCCTGTCTCAAACAAACAAACAAACAAACAAACCCAAAAGTCCATTATAATAATCACTATTCTCTTCCTTTGATAGAGATGTCTCATATAGTTCTTTGACCATTTTTTATGGGACAAAGATTTTTTTTTTGGTCTTTTTGAGACAGGGTCTCCCTGCAGCTTCAGCTGTCCTGGAACTCGCTTTGTAGACCAGGCTGGCAGGTTACTGATTGTTTCCAAAAGGGATGGGTTCCCACCCCTTTTGAAAACAATCAGGACTAATGAGAGTGTCTTTGCCTATGGAAGCCAATTTCTTTAGTCAGTTTTGAAATTTAGTGTTGTTTTCATCCAACCACCAAACTAGAGTGTTAAAGATCACAAGCAGAATAAAAAATTTCTACAACAGGCCAAAATTTACAAATAGATTAAGTAATTGTCCAATAAAATAAGTTTCACTAATTACTAGGAATCCAAAGTACGAATACTTCTAAAATAATATTTTTCAAATTGCTAAGAAAGCACCTATCCATCAAGTGAAGGCTCTAACCCAATTTGAAAGCATACAAACTTAGCATCAACATTAATCACCTAATTTTAAATGGCTCATTCAGTAAAGGGATAAAACATGAAGTCTTTGCTTCCTGTTCCAGTTTTCCTATGAATGTTATTAAGAACAGATTAATATTTGAAGAAAAACTTATTGTTGTTAACAGAGAGAATTGGGCAGCAGTACTACTTCAGGGTATTGAAATTTTTGTCCTTAGGAATTTTTAATAATCTTTAATTATAGCCAACCCAGTTGTATCCATGCTATCTTTTTATAAATTTTAACTTTAACAACCTTTTTGCAGCATAGCTTAACCTTCTAGATTTGTCGTCATCTGCCTGTTTCCTTTCTGGAACAATCTTTTACCTTAGGCTCAAAGTAATTTCAAATTAAAAATCCTTTTTCATATGAAAGCTCTTTTTCCTTAACATTTTTCACCCAACATATATCTACAACTTTTGTCTCATTTTTTTTTGTTCAGACCAACAAACTTTATTATTTTCAAAGCCAATATTTTATTGAAGCTCTGTGCATTTCATACAAAATTACATTACAAATCAAATCTAGACCTGTCTCCCTCTCCCTGCCCCCGCCACAAAAGCTCTGCCAAACATCTTTTTCTCAGTCTCTCTCAGAATTCTCATTACAGAAGTTCACTGTTTCCAGCAGAAGTTCACCATTTCAGTCAGTTCTTTGATCCGGTCTTTTCTGTTTTTGTTTTTGTTGTTGTTGTTGTTATTCCTTCCAATATGCATCACTCCAAAATATCGACATATGCATGACACATATAACATAGGTGTGGTGGTTTGAATGAGAATGACCCCCAGAGGCTTTAAGTATTCAGACATTTTGTCCCCAGTTTGTGGCACTGTTTTGGGAGGTCATAGAAGGTGTGACCATGCTGGAGGAAGTATGTCATTGAGTGCAGGCTTAGTGAGTCCAACAAGCCTTGCAGGCTCCAGTTGTCTCTCTCCACTTCCTGTGCTCATTGGAGGATGTGAACCTTGGCTTTCTTCTCCAGCCCTGCCATCATGCCTCCCCAAACAATGGACCCTAATTCCCTGGAGCCATCAATCGTACACTCAAAAATTCTTCCTTTTATAGGTTCCCTTGGTCACAGGAACAGAAAAGTGACTAATACAGTATTTGGTACCAAAGAGTGGGCTGTTGGCTGTGAAAAACCTGACCATGTGGGTGTTTGGAGAAATATGAAAGATTTTGGAACTTTGAGCTAGAAAAGCTGTTGACTGCTGTAAGCAGAGCTTAACAGGCCATTCTAGTAGAAGCCTGGAAGAAAGCAATGCTGAAAAAGATGTATTTCCAGAGGAAAATAAAGTCCTAAGCAGCAACTGGGATATTTTGTCAAAGAGTCTGGCTAGAGTTTACCCACAGCCTAAATGCTTCCCTGAGGCTAAGTTGAAAAGCAATGGACAATTGTCTTTGGTGGAGGATATTTCAAGACAGCTTAAGGTAGAAATGGGGGTGTGCCTATTAATGGTGAATATTGTGCAGATATACAGTGAAAAAGAGCAGATGTGGCAGAAAGAAATGCAGAATGTACAGTTTGGATCTGAAAAGTTCACTAGGAAGATTAATGGTGGAGCCAAGGCATGTCCTGAAGTAAGGAGATTAAAGTGATTAAGGAGAGGCTAAGATGTTTACAAGTAAACAATGGAAAAAGTGAGATTAAAGTGGTTAAGGAGGAGCCTTGAGATTTACAAGTAAACAATAGAAGCAGTACTTTAAGGCAAGAACACACCCAGCTAAGCCTCCAGCTTTTGTAAGGAAAATACCAAGGGCAGAGAAAAGTTTCAAAAGTGGTTAAAGTAGGACAGAGTCCATCCAGAACTTGCAGCCAAACTCGGCAGTTTCATTCACTTCATTCACATGGTGCTGGCTTTAGAGCCATGAAGGATGCAAGAGTGAAAAGGTCATCAGTTCTTCCTCCATGGTTTTAGAGAGCCACAGAGGCCAGGCAGAATGCAGTGGAGGCATTGCTGAATAAAGAAGGCCCTGATAGGTCATTGCATTAATCTGTGAATGTGAAGCCTGGAGAACTGCATACAGGGAGTTGTACCAGCCTAAGGAAGAGCTGTATGCTGCATGCAACACTGGAAGAACTGAGCTATCTAAGCCCTTTGTAAGTAAAATCCCAGAAGTTGCACATGGAGCTATTGGACTTAGTGTTTGCCCTGCTGGTTTTTGGTCTTGTTTTGGTCCAATATTTCCTCACTGTGCCTCTATTCCTCTCTTTTGGAATGGGAATGTGTATTTGGTTCCACTGTATGTTGGGAGTATGTAATTTGTCATTTGATTTTACAGGAGCTTACAGTTAAGAGACTGGCCTGGCAGAAGAGACTTTGGACTATAGGCTTTTGAATAGAATTGAGACTGGTAAAGACTATGGGGACTTTTAAGGTTGGACTAAATACATTTTGCATTTTATATGGTCATGAGCTTATGGAGGCCAGGGAGTGGAATGTGGTGGTTTGAGTGAGAATGACCCCCAGAGGCTTTAAGTATTCAGACATTTTGTCTCCAGTTTGTGGCACTGTTTTGGGAAGTCTTAGAAGGTGGCCATGCTGGGGGAAGTATGTCGCTGGGGGCATGCTCAGTGAGGTCAAAAAGCCTTGCAGGCTCCAGTTGTCTCTCTCCACTTCCTGTGCTCACTGGAGGATGTGAACCTCAACTTTCTGCTCCAGCCCCAGCAACCATGCCTCCCCCCCACAATGGACTCTAATTCCCTGGAACTGTCAATCATAAGCTCAAATAAAGTCTTCCTTTGATAGGTTCCCTTGGTCATGGTGATTTTATCCCAGCATCAGAAAAGTGATTGATACCACAGGTTTTTAGCATCTTCAGCTTATGATTTTTTTAAGTTAGGTTGAAAGATGTCATGATTGAAGTCTCCTCCTTGGCAAGCCCAAACCACCCTCAGTTCTGCCCTTGTGTTCCTTCCCATGGTCACCAAATGAGGTCCAGTTAGCATTGTGACCTGTCTTGATCTACCACTACCGGTCACCATGATAAAGCCTGGGTAGTCCAATAATGGCAGTCTATACTGTGAAGAAGCAGAAACCCCAGTAGTAGCTCAGTCCACAAGTTGTATGTCTCAGCAGTCCCCATCTGGCACTGAAGGTTTGGACGATTCTTGGAGAGACATGAATCTTTTCCATATTAGAAGGTTGAAAAGCTGTGTCTTCTCAAGTCTTTGAAGACTGGCAAAAGCAGTGGCAGCCACAGAGTAGCTGGACTTTCGAGTAAAACAAGCAACTGTGCTCTTTTTCTTTTTCTTCTTTTTTTATTTTATTTTTTGTCTTTTTACTAAGATCTCAAGCTTTATACCTGAAGATCTCAGGCCTTACTATTTATTTACTTCTGGTTATACTTTCCTTTTAGATGTTTAAGGCTACACAGTTACCCCAGACTAACCAAGGTTTTTGTTTTCTCAAGATCAGTTGAGGATTTGGTCCTCAAGTGTCACTCAGGTTTTTTTATTGGGGGGGAGCCCCTGGCTCCTTTTGGCTTTTCAATCACAAGTTCAATCCACTCGAGGACAAAGTTAGGTCTTGCTAGACCAGGCTTCTCTTTTTGAAGCATGAACAGACTTTCCTCTTTATAGACTGGACACTGGCTAAAGTCCCATTACTGGATCTCCAAGATCTCCCTGCACAGGAAGACTGGTGACTCCCATTTGCAGGAAACTTCAAGAGATGCCCCCATGCAAAGTACCCTGGGACTTAACTGACCTCTGAAGGCAAGGAGCAAAGTTATCCTTTAAGACCCTCAGCCAAATTGGTATGGGCATTAAGTATGGTTGTTAAACATCCAGAAAGGCTAAGTTACACCAACCTAATACTTTTAACTACTCTATAATATTTTAGAAAATGCTTGGACAAAAGCTCAAGCAGCTTTGTATAAGAAATTCTAAGAAGTACTCCCATAAAATAAATACTGTGGTTAGACATAATGTCATGACAAACTAGTTTTTTCTGCATTCCTTTGATCTGATATTATTCTAAAATATGCATACATATCATTCATCCATATACCAAAAATTCCTAACTCTGAAAATAAGTGGTAGCTTAGTTCTAGAACCTGATAAGGGATTCACAATATAAGAGCACAGTTGTTTCCAGATCATGAGGACAATAACATTAACGTTGCTCAGTTTGCCTTACAACTAGGTAATTAGCACTAGCATCAACAGATGAGATACACCATTCATTGTTTTTTTTTTCCCCCTAGGACTGTGTTATTTCACTTAACTTGATATTGATATGTTCTAGTTCCATCCATTTACTTGAAAGGTTCATGATGTCATCTTTCCTTACCACTGTGTAGAACTCCATTGTGTAGATGTACCACATTTCTCTATCCACTCCTCAGTTGAGGGACACTGGGGTTGGTTCCAGCTCTTCACCATTGTGAAGAGAGCTGCAATAAACATGGATGTGCATGTATCTCTACGGTAAGATAAGTCTTGTGGGTATATACCCAGGAGTGGTATGACTGGGTCAGGTGGCAAGCTCATTTTGAGTCTTCCAAGGGTTCTCCACACTGCTTTCCATAGTGGCTGTATGAGTTTACATTCCCACCAGCAGTGGATGAGTGTTCTCCTTTCCCCACAACCTCTCGAGCACTTGGTATCATTTGTTTTCTTGATCCTAGCCAGTCTTATTGGAGTGAGATGATATTTTTTTTAAGAACACCACCACCAAAAGAGGTGTATATCTTTGCCCATTGCTGGGGGGGGGATGATATCTTAAAGTGGTTTTAATTTGCATTTCCTTAATTATTAGGGATGTTGAACATTTTTGAAGATGTTTCTCAGCCATCTCTAATTCCTCACTTGTGAAATCTCTGTTCAGCTCTTTGCTCCATCTTTTGAGTGAGTCATTTGTTTTCTTTCTTCTTTGTTTTTGAGTAGTTTATATATTGTGGAAATCAATGCTTTGTCAGATGTATCTGAGTTGAAGGTTTCCTGCCACTCTGTGGGTTTTGACTTCACTTCCTTGATTATTTCTTTTGACATACAAAAGTTTTTGAGTTTAATGAGGTCCCATTTGTCAATTGTCAATCATATTTCTTGCACAACTGCTATCTGATTTAGGAAGTCTTTTCCTACACCTAAGTCTTGTAGCATGCTACCAAATTTTTCTTCTATAACTTTAAGAGTTTTGGGTTTCATGTTGAGGTCTTTGATCCATCTGGAGTTGATTTTTGTACATGTCAAGAGGTAAGGGTTTAACTTTATTCTTCTATAAGTGGTGATCCAGTTTTGCCAACACCACTTGCTGAAGATGCTCTCTTTCCTCCACTGTGTCTTCTTGGCCCCCTTATCAAATATAAGATGGCTGAAATTGTATGTGCTCAAGTATGGATCTGCATTTTTGTTCCTTTGGTCAACAGATCTGTTTTGTGCCAATACCAAGCTGTTTTTATGACTATAGCTCTGTAGTATAATTATAGATCCCCCCTGTATTGCTCTTTTCACTCAGGGTTGCTTTGGCTATTCATGGTCTTTTGTTCTCCATATGAAATTAAGGAATTTTTTTCCAAGCCTGTGAAGAAACTCTTGGTGATTTTAATTGGGATTGCATTGAATCTGTATATTAATTTGGGTAGAATGTACATTTTTACAATATTAATTTTTCTAATCCATGAGCATGGGAGGTTTTTCCATCTTCAGATGTCTTCAATTTCCTTCTTCAGGTGTTTAAAATTCTTTTTGTAGAAATATTCGGTGTCTTTGGTTAGGTTTGTTCCTAGGTATTTTATTGTTTTTGAGACTCTTTTTAGTGGGAAGATCTCCTTGTATTTCTTCTTCACTTGCTTGCAGTTGATGTAAAGAAAATCTACTGATTTGAAGTCTATTTGGTCTGATATTAAAATAGCAATCTCTGCTTTCCTTTTGGTACCATTGGCTTGGGATATTTTTTTCCATCCTTTCACTTTCAGTTGGTGCCTATCCTTGAGGGTAAGATGGGTTTCTTGTAGACAGCATATAGATGGGTTCTGTTTCTGAATCCAATCTCCCAGTCTATGTCTTTTGATTACAGAGTTTAGTCTACTAATATTTAAGGTTATAATTGAAAGGTGTGTTGCTTCCTTTCACCTTATTATCCATTTGAAATTTTGGTCTAGCTTTCTACTTCTGCAGTTATGCTTTTCTTAATTTCTCTTTCTAGATGCCTGGGGTAGTTTCTCCTCTCTTCTGTCCTTTGAATTGCTTCAAGTATTTTCTGAGGGGTTAGTTTTCAGACATGTATTCTATCATCTTGCTTATGTCATGGAAGATTTTTCTCTCTCCTTCAACTATAATCGACATTTTTGCTGGGTAGGTATAGTAACCTGGGTTGGCATCTATAGTCCTTTCACACTGGGAATGCTTTGCTCCACTTTCTTCTTGCTTTCATAGTTTGCACTGAGAAGTCAGTTGTAATTCTGATAGGTTCCCCTTATAGGTCACTTGTTTTTCTCTTGTGGCTTTAAGAATTTTGTCTTTGTTTTGGGTATCTAGCATTTTAACTGTGATATGGTGTGGGGAGTTTCTATTTGGATCTTGTCTGTTTGGAGGTCTATGTGCTTCTTGTATTTGTATGGATTTGTCTTGGGGGAATTTTCATCTATCATTCTGTTGAAGATCTGACCAATGCCATTCTCTTGGGATTCTTCTCCTTCCTCTATTCCTATGATGCAAAGGTTTTATCTTTTCATAGTGTCCCAAATTTCCTGGTTGTTCCACTTTTATGAATTTTTAACTTTTTCGTAATCTTTACTTGAGCTTTTTAGTTGTTCTATGTTGTCTTCCAGGTCTGATATTCTTTGTTCTGCTTCCTCCATTCTACTTCTGAGGCTTTTTCTGTTCCTTTCCTCTTGATTGGATGAGTGTTCAATATCCTTTTTCATTTCATCCCGTGATTTCTTTAGTATTTCCACTTCCTTTTGGAGCTTCTCAATCTCTTCCTGTAACTCCTTGCTTTGATGGTTGGTTTCCTTTTTCAGTGTTTCCACTTCCATTCGTAGTTTGTCATTCTCTCCCTCTAGTTCTTTCTGGCATTTGTCATTCTCTCCTTCTAGGTCCTTCTTGAGTTATCCATACTCTCTCCTTAGTTCTCTGACTTGTTCTTTATATTCTTTGATTTCTTTGAATATGTCTGCAATTAGAAGGAACAACAAAAAAGAAAATGTAGAACAAAAATTATATTAGAAATAACACTGCAGTTATAGGAGGCAACCTTCTATATCTAGACACAGATTCTCTCTCTCTCTCTCTCTCTCTCTCTCTCTCTCTCTCTCTCTGGCTTTCTTGCTCTCAAGCAACATGCATTCAAATTATAGAAATATGAAAAAGAAGAAAAATATTGAAAAATTCTAGATTTAAAGAAATTATTTCAACAATAACAAGAATGAAGTTTAATATAATTTTATGTCATCAAAAGAGTCAAGGTTAGCAATATTTAAAATAGTGAAATAAACTAATGACTCAGATATTCGTACCATTGAAATCATCCTTCAAAAGTGAAATGTTTTCCCCAATAAACTAAAATTGGTGGAAATATCACCAGAAAAATCTTCTCCATAATAATAATAATAATAAAATAAACCTTCAGGCAGGAAGGGAATGATATAGATCAGAAACTTAGGTAGAAAGTGATAGGAAAATAATAAAGAATGGTAAGATAAAATATGATTCTTGTTCTTTAAAAATGCTTTAATTTATTTTATGTATGAGTGTTTTGCTTGCGTGTAAGTATACCTGTGCATACAATGCCTACGCAGGCCAGAGAGGGCATTGGATCCCCTCAAACTGGTTTTATAAATGGTTGTTAGTTATCATGTAAGTTCTGGTAACCAAACCCAGGTCCTCTGCAAGAGTGGCCATTGCTACTAACCACTCAATCATCTCTCCAGCCCTATATTTCATGTTCTTAATGGACCTAAAGCATACTAAAAGTCAACTTAAAATGAACTAGAGTAAAAATGTTCTCTTTGTTATAGCACATGGACAAGTAAAATCAATTAAGCAGTGCCACAAAGACAGTGGGTAGACTGTAAGAAACTTTTCCTACATGCGATGAGCATGGGATTATTTGAAGGTAAATCTAAATTTGTTAAAATCTATTTTGTAGCCAGGCATGATGGTGCACACCTTTAATCCTAGCACTTGGGAGGCAGAGACAGGAAGATCTCTGTGAGTTCAAGGCCAACCTGGTCTACATAACAAGCTTCAGGCCAGCTGGGAATAAAAAGGGAGACCTGTCTTAAAAAGACCAAAAAAAAAAAAAAAATCAACTATTTTGCAAAATCTAACATAACCCTCGTTTTTCTTTAAAACATAATTAATTGAATTTATGAAGGAAGAGATGAAATGGAATTATAAAACTATTCAATCATAAAATAAAGCAGGAAAAAGGAAAGTAATGAACATGTGAAGCATGTAGGAAACACAAGATTGATTGATATTAATTAAAAATTATTAATTAATCACTTGAAATATAAATGGCCCAGATGCATAAATTAGAGATATATCTACCATGGAAAAAATATAAATGATTGTATATTGTGCATAAGAAACTCACTTTCTCAAAGCAGGCCCAAGACCTGTGCAGGCCCAAGCGAGACAAAAACTCAGCATGCATAGGGCAGGTGGTGAAGAAGCCCCAGCAGTGTGAGAGGTACTTGGTGGCTGCTGGGAGAGAGAGTCAGTTTTCTTTTTCTTTTCTTTTCTTTTTTTTTTTTTTTTCCTGTATGGTTACTGTTTACTGTTACGGTTTTCTTTAAGGGTGTGATGCCTGGTAGGTTGACCTTATTCCAAGGATAGACTCATACCGAAGAGCATTTACAGAACACAGAGTAGACTTGATAAGACTTTAAAAAGACAAATAATCATAATCGTTAAGGACGTGAAGGTAAGTAGGTGGGAATGTAGATGGGGAGGATGTCTGAATATAGTCAAAATTGTATGAAATTGTCAACTAAAATCTTCACTTTTCAATGTAAAAAATAGATTAAAAGTGAAAAGATAGGCCGGACATGGTTGCGCACACCTTTAATCCTAGTACTCTGTAGGCAGAGGCAGGCAGATCTTTGTGAGTTCAAGGCCAGCCTGGTCTACAGAGTGAGTTCCAAGCCAGCTGGGGCTACAGGGAGACCCTGTCTCAAAAAAGAATAAAAGTGAAAAGACAGAGAAATATAAATCATGCTAGCACTTATCTAAAGGAAGTTGGAATGATCTATAGATTTAGAGGATTTCTTTTTTAGACTTCAGAACAATGTAAGTCAAAGCTTAGGAGTTATATTATAATAAATCAATTATCCAACAAGACAGAGAAATTCTAAGTGTTCACACACATATCAGCATGGTATCAAAATCTATCTGATAGAAAGAAAAAAATAAACAGAGGTATTAATATTTTCCCTCACTTATCAATTGAGCAGATAAAATACCAGCAGAGATGCAAGTGATCTAAATGATACAATCTATCGAATTTATCTACTTGATATTTATTGAGTACTCAGTCCAACACAGTCCAACCAGCATTCTTCAGAGGTTCATGTGGAACAATTACCAAAAGAACAAATATTCTTGGTTATAATCCAAATAATAACTAATCTCAGTGCCTGGAAATCACACAAATTATATTCTTAAAGCAAAGCTGAATTAGACTAGAAATCAACAGGAATAAGGCATCTGGAAAATTTCCAAATATCTCCAAATTAAACAACAGAGTTCTAATTAATTATGCATCAAAAAGTTTTATGAGAAATTTAAAATATTTTATCTAGTTGAAAATAAAATAGATTTCTCAAATGTTATAGGATACAGTGATACGCTAGTAAGAGAAGTTCTTAACATGAATATATATATATATATATATATATATATATATATNATATATATATATATATATATCCCAAACAAGAAGAGGAAATAGTAAAAAGCAATAGAGAAGAAAAATTTTAAAGCAAACAATAAAAAAAATTGAGGCAACGAAAAACTCTTTTCAGAGGTTAACACAATTTATAAATCCTCTTCCAAGATAAGAAAAAAAGAGAAGATAAAGTCTTAATTCTAGAAAAGCTAGAAGGAGGACAGTGAGAGATCTTGTGGATTTTAAGATGATAAATACCATCAACAGCCTCAGGCCTGCAAATACAGAGATTTACATGAAGTGAAATCATGTATGCTATAGAAAATAGAAAAAGGTAATAGTATCCTATTTACAAAAGCAGTTGAGTCACCAAGTATGAGCTTCTCAGACAAGAAGACATCACATTTAGATGGTTCTCTGGCTTCATTCCTTGGCTATTAAAGAAAGAAATGATCAGAATTTTAGTGGATCAGAAATTTAGTTGATCAGAATTTTATCTAGAGAATAGACTCCCTAATTTTATTTCCCAGGCAATGACATTAATATCTAAGAACTTCAGATCACAATTCTTATGGACATAGATGCTAATCTCTTTAACAAAATATTTGGGATAGAACTAAACAATAAAATGTGTAAAAACTATACAGCTCTTAAGGACTATACCTTTTTATTCACAAATTACACTATCTACAGAGAATTACCTCTCCATGGGGAAAAGACTCCCCCCCACTAGAACTAATAAGTCATATAGAAAGATTACAAGATATGGGATTAAATTCATTTACATATATCAGCAATGAATAATTTGAATTTAAATTTCAATGCTAGTATTTGTAATGGAACAAAAAATGATACTTAGCTAATACCTCACATACTGAGGCATAAATAAAAACAAATATGAACAGGATGTATCTTCATAAGCTATAAAATACTAAGGAAAGAAATCAATGAACCAAATAAATATCCCCAATGAATTGATTTGACTACAATCTTGTTATGATGCCAATTTTATTCAATTTACTTTGAAGATTAATTGAAATCTCAATAAATGACTTAGAAAGTCATTTTATAGCTATAGCAAATAGATTCTGAAATTGATATGGGAAGGCAGAAAGAATAACCAACTATGAAAGTGCTGAACAAGAACAAAGTTGAAGCATTTGCTAAGTTCCAAGTTTTCTGAAGACTCTAGGAGTCATGACCATGTGGTGATAAATCAGACAGACATATTAACAAAACCAGAAGCTGGTGTATCTAAAGACAGTCAACTAATTTTTACCAAAAGTGTAAGAATAATTCGAGGGAAAAAAGACTAATTTTCCAAAGTTTGTCAGTAGACTTTCACCAATCTACCACTCATTTGGCATCTTTAAAAACAAAACAGAGGCCGGGTGTGGTGACCCACACCTTTAATTCTAATACTTGGGAGGCAGAGGCAGGCGGATCTTTGTGAGTTCAAGGCCAGCCTGGTATACATGGTAAGTTCCAGGACAGTTGGAGCTACAGGGAGACCCTGTCTCAAAAAGACCAAAAACAACAACAACAACAACAAAAAAAAAAAAACTAAACTAAATGATCTTATACTTTAGGTAACAATTAACTCTGATGAAAAACATTCTTAAATACAAGATGTATTATAAAAGTAATAAAACGGGCTGGAGAGATAGCCTAGCAGTTAAGAGCGCCGACCGCTCTTACAGAGGACTCGGGTTCGATCCCCAGCACCCACATGGCGGCCGAGAGCCGTCTGAAACTCCAATTCCAGGAGAACTCCAGCTCCAGGGGAATCTGAGACCCTTTTCTGACCTCCACGGCATTGCACGACACAGGTGCACAGACCTGCACTCAGACAGTACATTCATACACATACAGAAATAAATAAAAATTTTAAAAAAGTAAAACATTTTCTATTAGAAATGTCATCACTAGGGGTTTATTTTTTAAGATTCATCTTTTTTTTCACCCCACAATGGGGGATTATGTCTGGAAGGGCAGGAGATGCTGTCAGTGACCTTCGAGTGCTACCATGACCTATGATTAAGGTCAATGGGAAACTCAAACAACCCAAACCAGACAGGCCAACAAATGGCCAGACCCTTCTGGGATGAAGGTATGGGTCACTCCTCTAGGGAAATAGCCAAGACCTGCAGAGGTGCTTTGCTGATGGTGGAGGAAATAAATGGGTAGCAGAAAGAAGGTAGTCATAAAGTGCGAGCTGAGGGGCCACGAGGCCCGCGTTTGCAGACACGTGGCTTAGACTAGCTCACGCCCTTATTGGTCCTATTTGTTACGCTTTCTCTCTCTCATCTCTATCTCTCTAGCTCTCGCATCTCTCTCTCTCATTGCGCCGCCTCCTTTGTGTTGTTCTCTTTTGAATGTGCATCTGAGATATGTGTTAAGTGTGGTCATATTTAGGTTATTAGAACTGAAGGACTAAGTGTTCCTCAAGGAACCACCTACTCTAAGATATAATGCCTTGCTATTGCACATGAGAAACTTATAACACGTTAGTTTGAAGTATGACATTGTTTTGCAATTGACATTTAAGCATAACATAATGAGAGGCTATTTATTGTGTTTTCAAGTTGACAAGGGGGTGGACTTGTGATGGTTAATCCTGGGGTGTCAACTTGACTGGACTAAGGAACAAATAAGAGAAAGATCTTGGATTGGATCACCTCAACCTCGGATGGCCACCCCAAATGTGGGCATTACCACCTTCTCCTACATGTAATACTCATGCCAAGAAAAATAACAGGATAAAATTAAAAAGA
>VZQC01001426.1:132619-191430 GCA_009823505.1 Rhizomys pruinosus | reverse complement strand
GATAATCCATTTGACTCACCTAACTCTTTCATAATTACATCAAATAGTCTGCACCAAGGATTATCATTCCTCTTCATGCCACCAGGAGAGCCTTCAGTAACTCTAGGCTTCATTGGGTTGGAGAGCTGGCTCCAGAGACTACCAAGCCCACTAAAGAAATTCATCCTTTCAATTCTGTTTCTCTAGAACCACTTTTGGTACCAAAATCTGTATTAGTCAGGGTTCTCTAAAGAAACAGGATGAATATATAACTATATACAATTTATTGATTTGCTCACGTGACAGAGTTCAGAGTCCAATAGTAGTCGCGCTGAACTGGAGAGGCTCAGAATCCAGGGAACTGCTCAGTCCGCAAGGCTGGATGTCTCAGTAGTCCCAATCTGGTGCTGAAGGCCCAGTGGATTCCAGGAGATCTGCCAGTTTCAGTACACTCTGGGATCCGAAGGGTTGATCACAGCAGCAAGACAAACTCACCAGTGAGAGAGAGGCAAGCTGCAGGAAAAAAAGGGACCAGCTCCCCCTGCCATGGCCCTTTATACTGCCTGCCGGCAGAAGGTAACGCCCACATTTGGGGTAGGCCATCTGGGTTGAGGTGATCCAATCCAAAGATCCTTTTCTCTTATTTGTTCCTTAGTCCAGTCAAGTTGACACTCAGGATTAACCACCACATGTGTCTATGTGGGAGCTGTGGTGTATGCAGGGCAGAGAATAACTCTTGGTAGTCAGTTCATTTCTTTTACCATGTAGGTTCAGGGACTGAACTTCAGGGTTGGTGCCAAACACCTTAACCCCACTGAGCTTTTTATTTTATTTTTTTTTCTCTTTTTGAGGCAGGATCTCCCCTTTTCTTTTTTAGTCCTAGCTGGCCTGGAGCTCACTATGTAGACCAGGCTGGCCTTGAACTCACTGAAATCTGCCTGTCTCTGCTTCCTGAGTGCTGGGACTAAAGGCGTGTGGCACCACACCCGGTTCACTGAGCTTTCTTACTGATCCTGATTTCGAATTAAATGGCAGGTGTTTAGATTCAAAATCAAAAGCATTTTCCATTTAAATGATATTACTCTGCTGACCCTTATTAAAACTAAAACTTTTTGCTCTGACAAATGCATAAGAGAATTAAAACATAAGCCGTAGACTTTGTAAAGAGAAATGGATGAATATCTGAAATCCTGGGAATCACCAAAGCTTAACCAAGAAGAAAGAGATTGACAACTTAAACAGACCCATAATATATGAAGAAATTGAAAATGTAATAAGAAGCCTTCCAACTAAAAAAAGCCCAGGCCCAGATGGTTTCATGGCAGAATTCTATAAAACATTTAAAGAAGACTTACAACTATGATTACTCAAACTGTTCAGAAGGATACAAGCAGGGTGAAATATCCCAAATTCCTTCCATGAAGCCAGCATCACTCTAATTCCAAAACCAGGCAAAGATACAACTAAAAAAGAGAACTATAGACCCATCTCATTAGTGAACACAGATGCAAAAATTCTCAACAAAATACTTGCAAATTGCATACAGACCCATATCAAAAAGATCATCCATCATGACCAAGCTGGATTCATACCAGAGATGCAGGGAAATTAAGTATGAAATGCACAAAGCTTCAATAAAAATTGGCTTTGAAAAAAATATTTATAAGAAAAAGAACTCTTGATACTCAAAAATACGTAGTCAAACAACCCAATTAAAACATGGGAAAACAATCTTCATCAGCCTCTGATTAAAGAAAATATGCAGTTGTCAGGTGATGAGATGAAAAAACGCTCAGCATCATTTGATACTAGAGAAGTGTAAATTAAAAAGCACCCTGAAAAACAACTACAGGAAAAAAAAACAAAGCAAACAAACAACAACAACAAAACACCAAATGTTAGCTAGGTCGTAGAACTATCAGCTCTTGGTTTTCATTGATTCAAATTCAAAATGGTACAGCCCTATGAAGCACTAGTTGTGTCTTATGAAGCTTAACATAGCTTACCATACATTTCAGCAATTCCCTAGGTATTGGCCCAACTGATAGTAAAAAACAATTTGATGTAAAGCCTGTGTACAATTGTTCATGACTCTTCCACCCGAATTTTCCCCAAACTAGAAATAGCCTTGAATAAGCACATGAAAAACCAAACTGCTATAAATTTTCTGAAGGAATACTGTTTGGTGATTAAAAGTTATAAACTATACTAAGTGAAATAAATCAGACTGAAAAAATCTACATACTACATGATTTCATTTATATGATAATCAGGAATGTGTAAAAACATTGAGACACTAAACATATTAGCAGTCGCCTGCAGTTTGGTAAAGGAGAAAGTTGAATAATGGAGCATGGATTTTGTAAGGGGGGGGAACTTCTGACTGATTCCTTAGTGGTGCATAAATTTCACTGTGCCTTTGCTACAGCTGTTGAGCTTTAAACAACACAATGAATCTTTTAAAAAAAATTTTTTTATGTTGTGTATAAAAAAAAAATTTTTTTTTATGTTGTATACGCATGAGCGTATCACCTGCTTGTGTATAAGTGCACCTGTGGCATGCAATGTCTAGAGAGGTCAAGAGAGGGTGTAGAATTCCCATGGACTGGATTTTTGGACAGTTTAGCTGCCATGTGGGTGCTAGGAATTGAACCCAGGTCCTCTGCAAGAACAACCTGTGCTCTTAACAACTGAGCCATTACTCCAGCCCCACAACACAGTGAATCCTTAACATGAAAAATTGAAAAATCACTTAAAGGATTCAAGAATGTGACTGACCATGATACAATAATCTAAGTGCATCATAGATGTGTGGAACAGTAATTCTGAAGGGGGTGAAAGGTAAAGCAGCTAATCAAAGTAACTTTGAAAATGAATACCTGTAAGACCAAAAGCCAGAGGGAGTGATATATAGCAATGCCTTTCAAGTGAGTAAGATCCCCTCCCCTTTGCAAGGGTTCTGCTTATCAAATCTGAAGAGTATTTTTAAGCTGAACAATTACATAGAAAAAAGGCATATAGTGGAGTTCAGTTTTCTCATGGATACTGTTGGAAGTTACAAACAGACATAACAGAGGGGAAGACTAAAAGGAGCCCCATTAGAAATTAATGTGCAGAGAGTGGTATGTTATTTCGTTACTTCTTTTCCATGTTAAACATGAGAAAACCATCACAAGAGTACAAACTTACCGACAGTATGTGAAGTACCTGACCACTCTGGCTCTAAAGTATCAGCGCCTTACTGAACCATCAGAGAATGAGAAGCTGACCCTCAAGAGGACCCACTGACTAACGTAGTATCCACAAACAGAACAAAGACAATTGGGAAAACCAAGGGAATTAGTGAAGTATGGGCTGTAATCATAATGTGTTGCTGTCGGCTCATTAATTATAGGAAATGTACCAAATTAATGTGCAATGCTCGTGCCAGAGAAGCTATTGAGGGGCATGAGACATCTCATTAAAAACCACATCGAATTCCTTCTCCATTGATTCCAGAGACTAACTTTATAATTCTTTAAATTCTCTAGATATTTTCAGCTTTTTGTACATTCTATGTTACATTAGTTTGTCTCTTTATGTTCTTGGAGCAGACCAGTGCAATTCCATAATAGTTTTATTGTCATGGTATTATCTTTTCTTACTTTAATTGTCAACATGATTGGTTTCAAAATGTATAGTCAATTATTTTAATGTGTTTTATTATAAATGTGTATTAACTTAGAACATTCATTATTTCTTTTTTAAAAGTATGTCCAACCAGCTCACTTTTTAAATAATTTTTTAATTTATTTATTTTCATATGTGTATGAATGTACTGTCTGCATGCAGATGTGTGCACCTGTGTCATGCAATGCCGTGGAGGTCAGAAGAGGGTGTCGGATTCCCCTGGATTGTGGGTGCTGGGGATCAAACCTGGGTCCTCTGCAAGAGCAGTTGGTGCTCTTAACCGCTAGGCTATCTCTCTAGACCCCACGTTCATTATTTCTATGCAGAAAGAGGAAAAATATTCTTGTTTAATACATTTGATTTCTTCTCTCTTCATATTAAAGTTTTATTTTATTATTTATTTTATTTTATTTTTACATGTATAAGTGTATTTACTATATGGATGTAAGTGCACTGATGTCAGAGGATGTTGGATCCCCTGGAACTGGTGATATGGAAGGTTGTTAGCTGCCTTGTGTATGCTGGGAACCAAATCCAGGTGCTCTGCAAGAACAATCAGTGTTATGAACCACTGAGCCATCTCTCTGGCCCCTACAATTTTCATTATAAAATTTTATTAAGTATTTTAGTATTTTGTTTGTTTTGATTGACATAGTACATAGTATCTCATTTTGCATTTATTAAGTGATTATTTGAACAGAATTGAATTAATCGATTTATATAATAAAAGTATAATAGCCATCTCTTGTTTCTTATTTGTTTTCCTTTTTGTGTATGAGTGTTTTTCTTGCATGTGTAAGTATAGCCTATACGTGCAATGCCCACAGAGGCCAGAAGAAGGTGTTGGGTCCCCTGGAACTGAGGATATTATAAAACAGTTGTTGGGGGCTAGAGAGATGGCATAGTAGTTAAGAGCACTGACTGCTCTTACAGAGAACCCAGGTTCGATCCCTAGCACCCACATGGCTGCTGAGAACCGTCTTTAACTCCAGTTCCGGGGGAATCTGACACCCTCTTCTGACCTCTGTGGCATTGTACGACACAGGTGCACAAACCTACATGCAGACAGTACATTCATACACATAAAAATAAATAAAATAAAAAAGGCATGCACCACCATGCCCCCCCAAAAAAACCCAGTTGTTAGCCACCATGGGGGTGCTGGAACTGAATGCAGGTCCCCTGCAAGAACAACCAGTGCTCTTAACCTGTGAGCCATCTCTCTAGCCCTTGTTTGTTTGTTTTTTCTTAGTATTTCTAACAATTCCTTAATTGACTTAGATTTTCAGGTTTAAGGCAATCACATACTCTGAAAGTGATAGACATACTTTCATTATTTCTGTTGCACAGTCCTCAATTTAAGATTACTCCAGCTCATTGCTCCATTCATCCATTTCCTGGTAGAATTTTCCCTTCCTGATTTATGATTTTTCTTTCTGATCCTCGTTTTGTTTTCTTCTTTAAGGGTGGTCTCATATGGCCAAGGCAAGCTTCCAACTTGCCAAGGATTCAAACTCACCAAGGAGCAGAGGACGACTTGGAACTTCTGATCTTGCCTCTACCACTCAAATAGTGGAGTCATGAGCATGCATCACCAGGCCCATTATATATATATTATATGTGTAGTGTGTGTTGGTGTGTGTGTGGTGTGTATGTGTGTGTGTGGTTTGTGTGTGTAGTGTGTGTGTGTAGTGATGGGGATCAAACCCCAGCATCCTTTATGCTAATCAAGTACCCTACAAGCCTAGATACATCCCAGACACCCACTCTCTAGTTTCCCTTGTATACCTAGTCTTTAGAGGTTTTGTCCAAAAAAGTGATTAAAAACTGCATTTTCAAGAATTTTCAAGATGCAAAACTAAGCATCAGACCCTTGATACTAAAATTCAAAACCAATAGCTTAGAAGACGCAGAGGGTTCCACAAATCAAAGAGTAGATGTGACTTGAAACCTAAGCACTTCAGTTCTAAAAAGACGGAAGAGTTGAAGTCCGAGAATTGTTTCGCTTTCATGTTTTGCTTTTACCCTCCAATGAGGGCAAAACAGCTGTGGCCTAAGATCTTTTTCATGAGTGCATACGGCAAAGAATGTTCTCTCCCACCCAGTCATAGAGCTCAGATTGCAATTTTGAAGGTCTCCATTCCCCTGGATTCTTGTGAGATGGAATGAGCACTGTGTAGAGAATAAAGAACTTCAAGGACACAGAGAGGAATAGAAGTAGCTGCAGCAGCCCTGACCAATGGGAATAGACCTGACTGTGCATTAGTGTATCCACCAGTGCTCACTGCTGCTCTGGCAGAGGAGCCCAGGGACAATGAAATGCCCTGAAGAGAGGTTCTTAAAAGAAGTAATACCTGGTAAATCAGTATGGGTTCCCCAGATAAATGTGGGATGGTAACCTGTCAACTTCCACAAAGCCAATATTTCATATGGGACTTCTGCATATTGATCTGCTTTGGAAAAACCAGAAACAGTTTGCTTTGTGGGAATTATCATTCCTAGACTGCAGAGTGGCAACAGTTACAACACCCCCATCTTCGTCCATATTCTGTGCAGTACTATGCCCATACTAACAATGGGACTTTTGCACTTGATTGTGGCATCTCAAGCTAAGCTGCTTGATACCAGAAAGCTTTCTTTCTGGCTGCTGTGCTTGGTGAATAAACATCTTCTGCTTAGAGAGGGGACATCCTTTACCTTCAATAGTGCTTTGTCCCATCAAAAAGAAGAAGAAAGTTTTTTCCTATAATCAAGTTGCAGCAGCCAGACAAAGCCCTTTAGGTTATAGATTCAGCAGAGGGTCAGGCTAAGCCAACTGCAGTTTATTGACATGCCAGTGCTTCAGGTAGAGCCTATGGGAATCCTTGACCTGTTCTGAGCTCAATTCCAACTCCCATATCTGTGTGTGTCAGGGTACCAAATGCTTTTGGACTATAGTCCTAAGACATGCAGGAAGTTGAAAAGTAATCAGGCCAAAAATGTGTAAGTTTTATATACTTGCAGTTAAAGAAAATGTTTGAAAAGAGTAGAGAAATATGATCCAATGGAAAAGATAGAAATGTAACAGTCACACCAAGTAGAAAGTTACAAGAGCACTGTTTAGAAGAACACTTACTAATTTGACATGTGAATGTGAAACCACCTTGCTGTTCAAAGTGGAATACTGACATTATAACCTACTGAAAGTTTAAAACATTGAACACCTTGGGCCTCTATATCATATTAGTTCATTTTCCTTTTTTCTCTGTACATGGGTGATAACATTGGTCTGGGGAGATGGTTCTGGGAGACGATCACTTGATTCACAAGCATGAGGACCTGAGTTCTGTATCCCAGAATCCATGTAGAGCTGAGTGTTGTAGCATCCTGTCTCTAATCTCTGTGCTCCTATGGCAAGAGAGGAAGAGAATCAAGTTGGATTTTCTGGAAGGCCAACTAGCTGGCATATGCACAGGCAAACAAGAGACCTTGCCTCAGACAAGATGGAAGGAGAAGACCACCGCTGAAGATTTTCCTTCACTGGCATGCATGTGCCCATTCTCCCCCACTGTGCTGGATAGCTTTAGTGTCAAGTTGACACACCTGGGTTGAGGGAGCCTCAGTTGGGGAATTGGCTCCATTGGATTGGCCTGTGGCCACATCTGTGGAGTATTGTCTTGATGGTCCAGCAGTGTGGGAGGGCCCAGCCCGCAATGAGTGGTGCCACCCTGGGCAGATTATTATGTACCGTATAAGAAGGCAGGCTGGGCATGAGCCAGGGGAGCAAGCCAGTGAACAGCCTTCCTCCATGGCCTGTGCTTCAGCTTTTGCCTCCAGGTTCCTGCCCTGAGTTCCTGCCTTGGGCTCCCTAAGTGATGAACTGTGACCCAGGAGATGTAAGCTGAATAAACCCTTTCCTCCCCAAGCTGGTGTTGGTCAGAGTGTTTTGTCACAGCAATGGAAGACAAACTAGAACACCCACACAAGCATACACACACACACACACACACACACACACACATGTTAAAAAAATAAACCATGCATATACTAGATCAGATAAAAAAGAAAGAAACGGATTATAAAGGTATAAAGACACCACTCTGCCTCTTACCAAACAAAATTAAAAGCCACAGATTCTTAATACAATGACATGCTTTCTTTATGTATATTATTACTATCTAACTATGAAATGAAGTGCAGAATTTTCTTGGCTGATATATTTGGGTCCTCACAATTCATAAAACAATCTTAACTTGATTCACTGAATTTAAACATGAGCATCATGTTCCTGAAGAGAAAACTCTAGGACATCTCTAAAAGAAGTTGAATTTCAGTCAACATTACACCCATGCTCCAACATGTTAGTGATGGCCTAGAGATGTTAAGAATATAGAAATCACATGGATCATATTCAATAACCACTTGTAGAAGATGAATATTTTGAAATCTGAGCACTTAATGGTGTTAAAACCTGGAATTACAAGGCTGATTTTTCTAAGGAAATTAAGAGAGGTACATAAATTGAGCTAAAGTATTTTTCTACTGTGATTGCCTCTCTTAGGCCACCCAAATAATAGCTAATGTTAGAAAATATTCTCTGTCCTCCTGCCTGACTTACACTTCTATTAAATTCAGTATGATTGCCACACATTGATATGTCATTCCTCTTTGCCTTTTAAATTTTCATGAGGTCATAATTGAATACTCTTTTTGTCCTTTCCATATTTTAAATTTCTTTGTTTTCAAACATCCAGAATGCTTTACCTAAAGAGCTTCTTTCTCATGTGGATTTATTTTAAGCTTTATTTTTTCTTGGTCATAAATTAAGAATGATAGTGTTTTGCGTTCAAAATGCAATAGTTCCAACCTTTCTCCAAGAGATACTGAATTATTATGGCTGGAAGAATCCAAATGAATCTGTGTAAGAAACCTATCTTCCAGGTGATTTTGTTTCATAAGTGCAAGGTACAGAGTTCAGAGAGATGAATACAGTTCTCAAACGGTTCACAGTTAGTTTGCACACAGAGCAGGGCCAGTGCGCAGGTGTCCTTATTCACTGAGTAGTCTTTCTTGTCCAATATTACTTGAAGCAAAGATAGCTGGTTATTTTTCTCACAGAAGCCAGAGTGGACATAAGAAAGTGTGGTTCCTTCTGTCTTCCAGCCTTGCTTTCTAGGTCTCAATCTAGTTGCATGAGTTTTCTAAAATGTAACGTTTTGCTTGGATTCTTAATACCTAACATCTTAGGCTTCCATGCTGGTCCCTTTGTTTGACCATTCATCAGAAATTTTCTGCTAAGAGCCAGAGACTTGGCTCACTTCTCCACCCTGCACCAGAGAGCTTCATTTGTGCTGATTACCCTGCATTTCACATAAAAGTCATTAAGAATTCTGTTTCGGTGAATAAAAGAATGTAAATGAGGTAATTATGAGCTCCACTTACCTTACTAACCCCGTGCATTGTGCAATCATTAATGCTTTCACATGATCTGTTCACTGGAAAAAATGGAAAGATGGAAAGCAATATGCTGGGAAAGAAAATAGTACTGAAGTTTATTCTGTGGTGAACATTTTTTTCTATTCCAAGAGGTTAGGGAGAGTCTTTTAATGTAAACTGTGAAAAAGACAGTATGAGAAATGGCTTTGCATTGCTGCTTCTAACACCCGCCTCTCTGTTGCATAAATTAACTTCAAGTTGCAGAGGTTTTCTCATAACACATTTCACACATGGAGAGCTGCATTCATCTGAAGGACTCTTTAAGATACATCCATATGATCCTTTTCATTTGCTGGACAAATGCATCTTCCCACACAGCATAAGTTGGCTGTTAAGTGTTTGAGAGCAAAATGAAGCTGGGGCTCTTGAATCACTGTGGGTCAGAGATAATGGGGTACCCAACGCTGACCTTGGCCAAGCCTCTCATCTTCCCTCTTGTGATGAGCACATTACCTGTCATCTCAGTGCCTCTGTCATGTATATCTACCTCAAAACTTCCTGTACCCTGCCTTAGCATCTGTCAAGTTATTCTGGTACTTTCGCCAAAAGTGTAGGTATGATTTGGCCCAGACTTCTCTAAACATGTATGTTCTACTTTTGATCAAGATGAATCTTGCTGGTAGAGGAAGGATAAGACCCCAGTAACTCCCTCAAAGTAAAGAAAAGACAGTGAATTGGATACATGGATCTGGAAGACAGGTGATTGCTCCTCCTTTCTGACTGCATTCTGTTAGTATATCGAGTGAGGGTAGCCATCTTGCCTTACTCCCTGGAAGAATCCATGTGGGAAAGACTCTCCTGTGCAGGGAGAAACAGTTAAAAGAAAGGAGGGCAGCTTCTTGGGGAGAGCCTTTGAACCCCTGTAACCATGCATAGCCATCTTTAAATAATCCATAAGCTTTCAGATTATACAGTGTTATAAATTTCATCTTTTCCAAGTTAATTTTCATAAAACATTGCTAAATTATAATCAAAGGGCTGGAGAGATGGCTCTGCAATTAAGAACACTGGCTGCTCTTGCAGAGGACTCAGATTTGGTTCCCAGCACCCAAATGGTAGCTGAAAATCTTCTATAACTCCAGTTCCATGGGATCCAGCGTGCTCTTCTAGCTTCTGCAGGCATTGCACACATGAGCAGCACCTACATACATATAGGCAAACACTCATACATATAATAATTAAATAAAATTATAAGCAGTAATTGTTCCCATTGGTATATACCTTCAAGAAAGTTATTGCAAGAAGGACCAAGTGGAAATGAGGGGAGAGCCACTTTTCACTCTGTGCAAAGAGCTTGTCTTTGTGATGGAGGAGTGAAACAATTGCCTAAGCCTTTCTTTAGCTCTCTACTTGTGATGGAGGAGTGAAACAATTGCCTAAGCCTTTCTTTAGCTCTCTACTTTATCTTTGTTGCACTAAATTTTTCTCTAGGTTGGTCACTTAGGGTGATTGGTTTAAAAAACGAGTTGCTAAGGTTTGTTATGTTCTTCAGCAAGATTTGGAGAATTTGGATACTCATTGGTCTTAACATTTTAAATGAAAGAATTATGTACTAGAATGGGTCTTTCTCTTCTGAATTTGACAGTGACTACTGAAGGGGTCAGGTGATTGTTAGCTATGGAGTTGATATGAGGAAAGGTGAGGTGAAGGAACACCATAGAAAAATATTTAAGACCAGAGAATAAGGAAATGGTAGAGGCTAAGTACATTAGGGTCATCCCCAAACTCCCGTGCCTATCTCCCGAGAGCCTGATGGATCACGTTCTTTTTTTTATTTTAATTTTTATTTATTTAGTTAGTTAGTTAGTTATTCATATGAATGTATTGTCTGCATGTAGGTTTGTGCACCCGTGTTGTGCAATGCCGCGGAGGTCAGAAGAGGGTGTCGGATTCCCCTGGAACTGGAGTTCTCCTGGAATTGGCGTTACAGATGGTTCTCAGCCACGATGTGGGTGCTGGGGATCGAACCCGGGTCCTCTGCAAGAGTAGTTGGCGCTCTTAACCTAACCGCTAGGCCATCTCTCCAGCCCCGAATCACATTCTTATACAGGGCACCTTCCATAGCAATCCAGGCAGGTGGGAGACGGAATGATGGCCTTTGACACCCAGCTGAACCCAAGATGGAATTTTAATGGTAAGTTTGGAAGGCAGCCAAAGCCCCAAAGCCTGTTGCTAAAAGAGAAACATTAAGAGAGAAAATACTTGGCCAGATTTGGGGTGTTGGTTGTCCATACAATAAACCAAAGGGGAGGCCCGGGATAATAAAACAAAGCAGTACAAAGAATGTAGCATCCATATTTACAAGAATTGCCGAGCAGGCTTATTGCTAGATTTCTTTTTCTCACATCTACTAGATAAAAATGTGAGGCTGACGTTAAGCTCAAAATCCCCTAATCACTGCCCACACCCTTCAAGTATTGTCATGAAGGGTAATTGACTCTGAAAAACGTTTTTTTTCAAAAAAAATTAATTTTAATTTTTTTAACAAATCTAGATCTGTGTCCCCCCCCATTCCCCCACCCCACTAGAGCTCATGCATTCTGCCAAACATGCTTTTCATCTCTTTCTCAGTCTTTCTCAATATTCTCCATGAAGAAGTTGACTGTTTTGAGCAGAAGTTCACTGTTTCAGTCAGTTCTTCAATGCAGTCCTTTCTGTTGTTGTTGTTGTTGTTGTTGTTGTTGTTTCCAATATGCATCACTCCCAACTGCTTTGGACAAAAGCTCAGGGGGCCATACACAAGAAATACTAGTATTTCTTGTGTATGACTCTGAAAAACATTTTAAGAGCAGAACTAGGGGACCAGAGAGGTGGCTCAGCAATGAAGAGCGCCAGCTGCTCTCACCTCCCGGCATCTGCATGGTGGCTACCAACCATCTGTAATTTCCATTCCAAGGGATCCCATGCCCTCTTCTGACCTCCATGGGCATTGCACATGTATTGTGTGCTTTTATGCAGGTAAACACTCATGCACATAAAATAAAAACAAATTAAAAAAATTTAAGGAACAGAACTGGAGACATCAGGTTGACTAGGCAAATGAGAGTTTAAATAAGTATTCCACTCACCTTCTTACTGAATCTTCCTTTTGCTCAAGTAAGCATTCTGGCTTTTTCTAGACACATAGAATCCAGAGAATTTCTGAACACCCGAAACCATGTAACTCATTGCACTGACTATGATCAATTTTTGTAAACATCAATTTGGAAGGTGGGTAAAAAAAATTGTTGGGGAAAAATTCTAGGGAAAAAACTTCCCTTCTTTAAGAAACACACACAAAAAGAAAAAATTTTGAATTTCTGGATATGTAATACCTCTCTATTTTCCTGGGTGTGATGGCGGCCATTATAGGAACTATCTTGTTGCAAGCCTGTGAATGAAGCAGACATCACACTATTGTGAGCGGAGCTCAGGCCACTGAGGTACTAAAAAGTGCTTTGTTCTACATAAAGATTTCTTGTTTTATTAAGAAATAAATCTCCCTATGGTTTCAAAGAACAATAGTTAGATCAAACAGTTACTCATAAGTCTCAGAAGATATGATTATAAAGTACTTGTTATGTCAAATATTTCATTGCCTCTGTTTTATGTATGTATATATATATATATATATATATATATATGCTACGTATATAAAAGTAATACATATTTGGACTTGTCAAAGATTAATTTTTTCATCAGCAGCTTAAACATTTTCTAGAATGTTCTATTTAAATTTTTCATGTTATTCATTTGAGGTCCCATGTGATATATGCTAAGTAATTTGGTTAGATGGCATGGAAATATCCTCAAGTATTTTTCCCAGAATGAGTCCACTCTTTCCAGCTGAGTCCTGATAGTCTAGCACTCTCAGTAGAATTGTTGCCAAGGCATTTGATACAGAGGATCATATACTCAGGTTTTATGGCAGCAGCTTATTTACATAAGTAGGCACATTACCATTTGCATAGTCTTCCAAAGTAGGAAATTCTGGTGCCCTTTTCAATAGCACTTTTCTGTTTAACAACCTTGGGTAGCTTCCCACTGCTGACTGCATTCCATTTCTCTTACCAAGTTTGTTAATTGAGCTTCAAGTATAATCTGAGTCTCTTCTACAACCATCCACAAATGGTGTGTCACTGTCAAGTCATATCTTTGTCATATTGGACTATTTTACATTCCATCCTCACTACCTGGAATTCTCATGACCATATTTCCCCAGGTGAGAATTTCTATTTGTCACCCAGAGCACTACTCAAATGGCATCTCTGTTGAATGTAACCTTTCCCCCTTTCCAGATGAATTATGTCCTTACATTAATCTTTATTTAATCATATCTTCTATGCTCTATATTTCATTTACTACAATTTATTTATGTACTACTTGTCTCCTATTAAGTTGTATTATTTTTATTTTTTTTTAATTTTATTTATTTCCGTATGTGTACGAATGTATTGTCTGCATGCAAGTCTGTGCACCCGTGACGTGCAACGCCGCAGAGGTCAGAAGAGGGTGTCGGACTCCCCTGGAACTGGAGTTCTCCTAGAATTGGAGTTTCAGACGGCTCTCGGCCGCCATGTGGGTGCTGGGGATCGAACCCGGGTCCTCTGCAAGAGTGGTCGGCGCTCTTAACCACTAGGCCATCTCTCCAGCCCAGTTGTGTTCTTTTTAATATCTGTGGATTTCTAAATGTATTGCTTCATCACACTTTGTGACAGCTGGCTCTTAAGAGAGACTTTGTAAGGTTTGAAAGTATGGATTGATGATGGATGGATGGATGGATGGATAAAGAATTTGTGAAGTACAGCCTAACTCCATGGTTAAGAATACTGACTGTTCTTGCAAAAGAGCTGAGTTCAAATCCTAACACCCAGATGGCAGCTAACAACCATTCATAACTCCAGTTCCAAGAGATCTGACACCATCTTCTGTTTTCTTTGGGCACTGTATGACATGGGTGCATGTACCTACATATAGGCATAACACATACACATAAAATAAAAATAAATTAATTAATTTTAAAAATTTTGTGAAGTACAGAGAGTTTGGGAGATTAATCAGGAGGAATAGCTAGCCACACAGCAAGCGAAATGAAAATAAATCAGAGCTGATCTAGGAAAAAAAAAGAACAAGATTAAACATTCAGGAACCTGTTATCAGCCCACCTAAACCAGTGTTTATTGAAACCTGCTGAGTGCAGGACAATTCTGTTTTTCCTGAAGTGTTTATTCTCTAATATGTTTTACATTTTATTAGGATGAACTGATTTAACTACACTGTTAAATGACAATGTAATGGAAAACAGATGTCAATGGTTCAAATAGGTTGGTAAGACTGAACTCAGACATAAAAATTCATCATAAGTCAAGCATGGTAGCACACATCTTTCATCCTAGAACTCAGGACACAGAGGCAGACAAATCTCAGTGAGTTCAAGGCTAGTATAGTCTGAATAGTGAGACTTTGTCTTAAAAAAATATCCTCAGAGAGGAGCTAAGACTTGTGTTATTCATGGAAGGGCAGGTAGAAGTTTTATACAATCATTAAATCAGCAATGCTAAAATCAGAAGAACTGTAAAGTTGCAAAGTAATCCCCATGACCACAGAAATCTTATCCAAATCACCATATTATGCTCATTCCATAAATATATATGAACATGGTAGATACATGATAAACACTGGTTTAGTGAAAAAGGGATTGCAATAAGTGTAATGCCCTCCTTTATCTCCATTGATGAGAATAGAAAGTAGAAGTTTAGGTGGTTGTGCGATAAATTACTTCTTTTTTGAAATGGGCGCGTCGCTGGGAACAGCCAAGTGGGAGGAGTTAAGATTGTAGCACAGACAGATTCCAGCAGTGGTGGTGATGACAACCAAGATGCTGGCATTCCCAAGGCAGGAGACTTTGGAATTCTGGGGCATTGGGGATGGCTGGGGGCGGGGAGGGGGCGGTGCGGCAGAGACATACAAAAGGCCCGCTGCATGAAGCCGATCTCTCACCACACAGAGTGTGATGCTGGGAAGTATGTAGCATGTTGATTTGGGGATCCAAATGTTACTTTGTAGCCAATTTCAATAAATTCGAGTCTGAGATTGGAGAGTTCTGTACTTGCATTGCCTTAATTAACAGGGAAACCTGGAAACAGCAGAGGCTGGATGGGGGCCTGTGGTTGCTAGGCGTGGGCGCTTCCTGTTCCTAGAGGAAAGTTCCTCTGAAAGAGTGGTTTAGGGTAAAACCCCCAAAAGTAACAAGTGTCTTTCTTGGCTCAGAGCTGGAAAAGTTCTACCAGGTCACTTGTCTTTGTCTGAGGCCAGATATGTCAGAACTATCTAACCCAAACATGTCTCTGATTCCACAATGCCTAGAAGCTGGAGGTGCAGGAAGGGAGTCTGGGTTTTTTTTTTTTTTTTTTTTCCTTATCTGTTTTCCCTAAAGGAGTGCCCTGTCCTTGGAAACCATACTGAAGACATGATTAGAAACTCGAGGAACCTGGAAATCCAGAATGCAACCCAGACTGACCAGCTTAATTCCCTCTTCCTGCCTCCTTCCATTAAAGCCTTATCAACTCCAGAGCAATGAGGTTCAGTAGAGTACTATTCCTGGGGACCCCTCCTAATGTGCAGGAGCTCTGCCTCCTTTCTTGATTCTAAGGTCCCTGTAATAAAACACTTCTTTCTGAAACTTACGCTCTGTGGTCCTTGAATTTCATTCTCTAAATTTGGAAAACAAGAACCCTAAAGCCTTTCATTGGAGGTGGCTTTGATGGCCATTAAGTTTCTGGGACTCTAGCCTCTCAAGATAAACACAGCAGAGCTAACACAGACTCCACTGCTCTCAAAGAAACCCTAATATTCCCTTATCACCATGAACAGTCTAGTGTTCTAACTGAAATGAGAATACAGAGGAGTTCAAGCAATTTAGCGGTAGAATGTCTTGGTTCACTACTAATCTCATTTCTGAGGTACTCAGCTTTTCTCTACTGTGCTACTGTGACAGAACATGTGAGAAAATATCAACTTAGAAGAGGAATGGTTCACTTTCACTTATAGGTTCAGACCATGATAATGTGGTCCCATCATTTCTGAGCTCAGCACATCATTGAAATGAGCAGGTGATAAAGCTAACCGCATAACTTAAGCTGACTGAAAGAAGAATGAGAGACAGACGAGGAGGAGGAAAGAGAGGGAAAGAGGAGGAGAGGGTGGAAGAAGAGAAGGATGAGGACTGGAGACAAGATAAATGCTTTAAAGCCACATCTAGAAACCTGTGTCCTCCAACCAGGCCCCACTTCCTGTACTGTATGATATTTCTGTATGAGATGAGGACAAATATCTGTTCACCCAGAGAGAGCACCAAGACAGACCGGTAAAACAATTCCACTCAACTCTGGTTTGATGAAACTGAGATTATTGGGATTTACTTACAGGAACACGAGTGATTCAAAGGCAATAGCATCATAGAAAAGCCTACCATAGCCACATGAGTTACACGCCATGACAGCTGTACACTGCCACCTCCCCAAAGAGAGTTTCCTCCCCCTAGTAATTGTTTACTGACTATATAACCTTGGAGAGGGGCATGTGCATCTTCTAGCTCTCTGAACTTCCTAATGTTTTATGAACTTAAAAAAAAAACATTTTATTTACTATTATTTTTTAATTTATTTTTATGAGTGTATTGCCTGCATGTATGTAAGTATACCCATGCCATTCAGTGTCTGCAGAGGATAAAATATGGCCTTGGATCTCCTGAAACCGGAGTTACAGACAATTGTTAGCTGCCATGTGGGTGCTGAGATTTGAACCCAGGCCTTCTGCAAGAACAGTCAGTGCTCTTAACTGCTGAACCATCTCTCCAGCCCATAATTCAAATATTTATATCAAAAGAATGACCATAGGAATGTAACTTTTATAGTACTATTTTGTAAGGCCCCTCCATGTAAAAATCTTGTTTAAACAAAGCCATTGCCACATTTCATGAACTTGATGGTCCAAAGCAGGTGACCCTCCCACTCTGCTTCATGCACTTCCTTTGGGCAGGTTCTTTTAAAAGTAGTCAGCTTCAGGGGCTGGAGAGATGGCCTAGCGGTTAAGAGCGCCGACCGCTCTTACAGAGGACCCGGGTTCGATCCTCAGCACCCACATGGCGGCTGAGAACCGTCTGAAGCTCCAATTCCAGGAGAACTCCAGTTCCAGGGGAATCCGAGACCCTCTTCTGAACTCCGCGGCGTTGCGCGACACGGGTGCACAGACTTGCATGCAGACAGTACATTCATACACATACAGAAATAAATAAAATTAATAAAAAAAATAAAAAAAAATAAAAGTAGTCAGCTTCAAAAGACTATGAGGCTGGACCCCAGCCAATGGGGAAAGGACACATTACTTTTGTGTTTGTATAAAAACCTATTTAATTCCCTGCTTTTTTGTCCACCTGTTCTTTATAGAGTATTGGAAGGGTCCTTGAACCTTAGATTTTACTTTTAACAGCAATAAGACATCAGCACATAAGCCTTTGAGGGCAACTTCAAATACAAGCACTTTTTTGGCGCTTTTTTCCTCTGCTCTTAACAGAATGCTATTCTTGGACTTTAGAACCAGTAAAATAAGAATAGCAATAGAATCTATTTGACAAAAATACACGAGCATTTATAAAGTGTCTAACATATAATTAGCATTCATTAAATATTACATATTAATACATATCTACAATGGCAACCCATGGCAAGATTTGAACTATAATCCAGGTCTTCTGATTGACATAGATAAGAAAAATTTATTTTTCACCAAAAAATAAAATTCTTCAATTGGATTGAGTTGGGTAGAAACTAAACAAAACCAACATCTATTTTGATGACCAGGAATGGAAACATTCATTGAGTAGAAATTATACCAGCTACACGTGCTTGTGGAAACCCTAGATCGTTTCTATTTCAATGTTTGTCACCTTGGTTCCATTATCTGTAGCCATACTAATGAAGGATGCAGTCCCATCTAGCCTGAAGCCAAAAATGGAACCGAGGAAGGAACAAAATGTTGCAGAAGATGAGTTCAGTTAAAATCTGTAAATTGATTCACAAAACTTAGAGGAATGAGGCATTAAAGGGGAAAATAATACACCCATGTGTTTAATGTCACTTTCCTGTGTGTCTAATAATGGTTTATGAATGATTTTATACTTATGTCTGAGTACTTAGCTTATAGTGGTCTTATGAATGCTTATTCAAATCTATTGGAAAAGGAATCAAAGCTAAAATGGAGAAAGCTACCTTGAGAAATGAATACTACAGTTGTTTAGTGGAACGTTTATTTTTATCTTCCTTGTTTGCAAAAAAACTCCGTTGTTAAAATATATCTTAAGTCCTGCCCTAAATATCTCCCTCTGCAAATATCCTTGCAGAAGGAATTTCCCTTGGTCGGTCTCAGGACAGGTAAGTGCTATCCTAGTAATCATGTAGACTGTAACTTCAATCCTCCAATGTAACAGTCAAAGAATAATGTAGGGAAAACCTATAAAACTGTGAAGGAACTATCGGGAGAGGTTAGATTTCTTTGGGAGGAAACTCTGCTCGAGTCTACAGACAGAAATAAACTGCCATTTTCTCTATGGTCTGTTCTCTGTGAGTGGCTGATCCCCATGCCTCAGTTTCCTGTAATAGCCTGGTCAACCTTATGCAAAATAGTCTGGTAATTTTGTATCTGACATTGAAAGTACTGTAATATCTTGCATGAACCAAAAAGGTGAGTTCAATTATTGTGAGAAATGTTGAAAGGAAGGTGATTATAGTTGAAAAATACAAGGGCAAATGTAGCAGTAAATGCTTTGCCAATTAGGGAGTAGATTTAAGGGGAAAAGTTGACATTGGATATGATTTAAATTTTTTTTTACTACACATTTGAAGGATGCTTGCTTTGCATAATAAATTAGATGGTCTGCACTCTGTGCGCTCCTGTTTTTTTAAAGGAAATTCATTTTTAAGGCTCCTTAAAAGGTAAGGTAGACTAGATGGTCATCAGAAAGCTCCCAGAAGACAAAATGTTGGTTATTTGAGTATGAATGAGTCAGAAGTGTGTGGTTGCAATTTCCTTTTAGATGAATGAGAAAAAATGCCCCTGGCAAAACCCATTTTGCAATTCTATTGGACCAGAACCTCTAAAAGGTCTGCCTGGGCACAAATCACCTGGAGCAATGTTGAAGGAGACAGCAAGGTGCTGGCAGAGAAAGAGGGAAAGTTGAAGGCGCTTTACTCCCCTATGTATCTTTAATTCAATTTTCTGTCTGAGACATTTATTCTGATGGTAGCCATTCTTTTCCACCTGGTGGGAATGTGACAAAACAGAATTGTTAGCTATTTTGAGTTCTGTAAAAAACACACTTTAAGGGTCTCCAACAGAGGGTTGGAAATTGCAAACTCTGACTAGCAGCAGTTTTGTAATAAAGTATGAGTATGCCCAATTTTAATTTCAGCCTTCTTAAAATTAAAAGAATTTAGTATCGGTTCAGTTCATTTCAGATTGGTGTCTTAGAAACTTTAGAAATTATTTGTGCCGCCCGCACAGGAGACTCACTCAAGGGCATTAAGAATAATTACTTACCCTGGAAATGGAGCTTATAAAAGATTTTTTCCCCCTAAATTTGACTTGAATTTTTATTTGAAAGTGAAAGATTGCAACCTCATGAGGCTGTGAGACTTTATCTAATTGGGTTTGAGCATCATTCTGATCAAGAAACATGTATTTCTCCATTGAGAAACCTGGAGTGCAGGAAATTGCAGAAGATTGAGAGTACACATTGGTGAATTTTTAGCAGTCACAAAGAGATTAGTATTGAGGTTAAGCCTATTCTCCATACAGCATGTAAATGACTGATCTGTGGAAATCACCCCCCAAAAGGCATCTTAATTTGCTAATAATACAAAACCACATGGAGGATCAACCCTTCTCAGTGACATTGAAAGGATTCTCAGGATTTGTGCAGATTTAGAAATGGTAAGCATCAACAAACAGATGTCATTCCCACCCAGTTTTATTAAATGGCAAAATTAATTTCTAAAAATAAGGAAGCAGGAAAATGTCATTCCAATGCAGGGGTAGCCAGTGGAAATAGAGCAGAAGGAAAGGCTGCAAGCAAGAGGAAAAACTAATCTCTATCTATCTATCTATCTATCTATCTATCTATCTATCTATCTATCATCTATCTATCTATATCATCTATCTACCTAGTTATCTATCTATCTATCTATCTATCTATCTATCTATCAATCAATCAATCATCTATTTATCTATCTATCATCTATCATCTACCTACCTATTTATCAATCATCTATCCATTTATCTATCGATAGATTGATCAATTGATCTATCATCTATCTGTGTGTTGTAATTTTTATATATACTTTTTGAGATTGATTTTTCTAAAGAATAATAAATGACACATTAATAACTGCTCACATATTAAACACATAAAGATATCTGTTGATTGAGATTTATGGTATTTGGAGGAAGTTTGACTTAGAAGATATTACAGAGAATTTTCAGTTTAGATTTTGTAAACAAAGGGGGACTAATTATGGCAGCATGAGGGTCATTCCTAACAGATTCGAGGCATCTAAGATGGCTCCCTGTCAGAGAAATGCTTTTGAGTCAAAGGCAGGTGTTTCTATTGGGTGAGCAGGGTTCCTCCTACTTGTCATTCAAGGCCTCAGGCTTCACTAAATTTCTCTTTCAATGTCTCTTAAGGCCTCAGGTCCTCTGCTGAATCATGTCTCTCGCTAGGAGGAAAAAAGAATGGAAAAGTTGTACCTGCTTTGTCATCTCAATCTGTAATTGTTTCAGTTTACTTCCAATAAACAGCAACTGGTGGATGTTCCTAGTTAAGCAGAAGAATCTGAGAAACATGCTCCCTGCATACACAGCCACACCACAGTGGTAACTGGAAAGCATAAAGTTTGTCTATCCCACACTTTACCCCTTCAGTCACCATACAGTGTTCCACTTTGTTCCCCACAAGCAGAATATATCATCAACAAAGGAAAGGCCTCAAAGTACAGCTCCATATCTGCTTCTTGCTGGATGCCCAGCATCTGTGTGTCAGGTCTATATATGAACAAATTCTCTGAAACCAAAAACTATTAAAATACTATGTGTCCCCCAAATATCCACAAAGAGTTCCCCAAAAGCCAATGTAACAAAATATAATTTTGTTTTTATCAAAAGAATGATTGGGAGACAGAGAAGTTATGGATGCAGAGAAATGAATTTTTGCTGTTACCCTAAATGTAGAATGTAGGGGACTTAAATGATGGTTGGGTGGTGAAGCACTCACTGTTCTTCTAGAGGACTAGAATTCAGGTTCCTGCACCCATATGAGTGCCTCACAGCTGTCTGTAACCCCAGGTCCATGGCATCTAAAATCTGTGGCCTCCCTGGGGAGCTAACGTGCACATATCCAGACAGACACAAACACATACACAGAATCAAAAATAAAATAAATCCTAAAAAGTAAAATGTCTTTTACTTTTCAACTGTAATTACAGTGTAGAATACATATGTATGTAATCATTGTGTCACAAAAATGTCATCATTTGGTGCCAGAGACAAATTTATTCTTGAAATAGAAAAGGGATGAAAACAAGGACACAAACAACAGAACTCTAGAACACACACACACACACACACACACACACACACACACACACCACACACACGGAGGAAGGGGGACTGGGAGTTCATTGAAATAGAAAGTATACTCCTGTATACAACTGCATCATGGTTACTGGTTCAGTTTCTAAACTAGCCACATGGATGGTAATACAAAGTCTGTTCAAAAGGAATCGACAGTTTTAATGATGCCAGACCTTCAAATATATTTTTGTGTCTTGAAGAGGCTCTCTGCTAAGCTGAGTTCCTTCCTTAGGGTGACTGGTAGTTGAATGACAATTTTGTTGTTGTTGTTATTTCCAAATTTCAGGATTCACATTTTTCCATTTTGATTATTTTTTGGCTTTTTTAATTGACATTTTGTATATTTCATACATCATTTTTCATTATAATTTGGATACATTCCCCTCCCCCCCCAACCCAGTTTCCAGAAACAACTAAACCCTCGACCCTTCTAATTCTGTGGCACTAAACTGGCCCCTAAATTCTAAAAACACAAATACATTTTTCATATCATTTCCAACTTTCCCTTAATATGGTGCCAATATTTGATTATCTACACTAAAAGAGGAGAGTAGGGATGCAGACAGACCCAAAGTCATTTATATTTGGCTTGGAGGGTTCAGTTTTCTCCAATTTTATATGGCTTTAGTTAGTTTAACATTAAAATAAAGTCTTATAAATACGTTGGCTGCATATCAAGAAGAAATTTAGTTCAGTATTAAAATTTTACAACAGATAATCTACCAAGTATAAAAGCTACTACTAGATAATCAAGCATGAATAATACTAAATGGATTTTTTTTCCTTTTTTACACACTTCATTGAGATATGATTTTTATATATAATCTGTGTGTATATTCTGCATATAATTTAATGATTTTGGAAACAAGTTCATGCACACTAGCACTACTACCACAATCAAGGCTATGTTAATAACTAAGCCAATTATTCTCAAAGCTTTTTGTCCCATTCATATATTTATCTTTTAAAATTAATTTTTTACTGTTATAGTTGAGAATTTACCATGTAACCAACTTCTTAGCAATATTTTTCTATTAGTTTTATTTTAAAATCTGGCAAGTTTCACAGTGAAACCATCTGGTCCTGGATTTTTACTGTCAAGACTTTTAATTACTGCTTCAATCTCATTGATACTTTTGTGTAGTGTGCATATGTGTATACATGATTGTACATGTACAGATTCATGCAGATGTGTGCAAATCATCATGCACATGTGAATGGAGCCTCCTGTCAATTTTAAGTATAACATGTAGTATTTATTCATAATTTTAAGTATAATATATGGGTTCATTTTGATTGTCACTTTGAATGGGCTGAGAAGTGCCTCTTTCATTAGCATAGCACACCTCTGTGTATTTCTGTGAGGCTTTTCCAAAGAGATTTAATCAAGTCTCTTACAAAAAGGAAGGCTGGCCTTGAACTCACAGAGATCCACCTGCCTCTGCCTCCCAAGTGCTGGGATGCGGCATCCACCTCCGCGTCTGCCACACCAAATCCAGTAATGCCTGTGTAAACAATATGAGAAATCATATCCAAGACAGGTGGGGGAGCAGTGTCCTAAGGGGCTACGACCCCCTGGAGGTCCCTGGCAGAACGCCCGGTAAGATAACTCCCGAGATTGAGATGCTTTCCTAGGATCTTACGTTTTCTGGTGTTGGACTTAGCATAACACTGAGCACAAAAAGATCTTTTCTTAAAGCCAGCTTATAGATACAAAATAAACCTTTTGAATGTGTCAAGAACTGGCAATTAAAATGCCTCTCTTGGGCACAGGGCTTTTTCCTGTGGCTTTTTGCCTTACATGAGTGTCCTTAAATAAAACAAGGATTCCAGTGGTAAAAATGATGATTTCATCTGTCCACAGCTGAGTGGACAATTAGAAGAGAATATGGAATAAATAAATCTCTTCCTTAAACCTAAAAATAAAAGTATTCCTTTTTCCTCTGGTCCTAGACAAAGAGGTAGATAAGACATTCCTCTGGTTAAAGCCTGGATTCTAACACTCCCCGTAAAGCAAGACAGAGAGCTAGTCTCCTTACACCACGCCACTTATCTGACAAAAACAATGTGTTAGCTGGAGCAAACAGTGGACAGCTCTTAGTTTTAGTAAATTTAAACCTTAGGGCGGGCGTGGTGGCGCCGCCTTTAATCCTAGCACTTGGGATGGCAGAGGCAGGCGGATTTTGTGAGTTCAAGGCCACCTGGTCGACAGAGAGAATGCCAGGACAGCTGGGCACAGGAGACCTTCTCGAAAGACAAAAAAAAAAAAAAAAAAACAACAAAAAAAATAATAAAAATGTAACCTTAGATTAACAGTCAGAGTTAGAAAACTAATAGCTAATTTAGACACTTATAGGAATAAGTGTTTACTTCAATAAAAACTTAAAAGCAGCTATTAACTTAGGATGTATTTACTCTAGCCTCAGAATTGAGACATAAGGACCAATATCTGCTTGCTAAAGAAACTTTGTAGTTACTACTCTGTGTAGCTATGACTTTTCATTATGACTTGTAAACTATTGGATGTTCCTTTTTCTTCTTAGATGTTATTCCTGGCCTCAGTAAAGTTGTCTTAAGATTTGCTACATTTTACTTCAAAGAAAGTTTATTTCCTAACAAACTTTGTAATGTTGGTGTCCTGCTCTGAGTGCTCGAGCTTTTCAGTTAATGTGTAAAATGCTTGACTTTTTTACCTACTATGTAATTGTAAAGCTTTGCCAAATCTTTGTTCTGCCCTCGTCCATGGACCACTATATAATCATGTGACCCCTGTTCAATAAAGTTGCTGTGAGATCTTGGGAAAAAAAAAAAAAAAAAAAGGAGAAGTCTGATTTAAACAGAGAATTAATATTCGAGACAGGGTCATTTCAGTGTCTAACCCCTTGCCCTTGGGCCCTTAAGACTTTAAAACTGGTATCTGAGAAGAATTTAGGAAAGTTTGGAGACGGAGCCTAGAGAAAATCTATATGCTGTGACTAAAGTGAAATGTTAATTCTGTTGGGAGTTCAGGAGACCAGAATTCTGATAGAAAAGTAAAACGTAAATGCTCTGCAGGGTTCAGATAGAAATTAGGAATATATCAGTGATAGGATTACAAGCCATTCACTGGCAAAGGACTTGACGGCATTTTGTCCATGACCTAAGACATTTTTGGAGATATTGAGTTTAAGATGATAGACTAATTAATCTGGTGAAGCAAATTTTAAGGCAGCTAAGCATTCAGTTACTAAATGGCTGTAGATGATTGATTTCCATCAGGTTTTAGTGAGAACTGGGAGCAAAATACCAAAATGAAAGACTTGAAAAACTTTCAATTTGGTCAGAAAATGCTGGGCAAAGTTGGAACTAAAAAGTCATGAATTATAATAAGCTTAGCATCATTTTAAAAAAGCTAAGGACTTGACATTGGAACAGTAAGAAGATGCTTTGAAGAGCAGACTCCATTAACATTGGGCTCAAGGCACGACACGGGTGCACAGACCTGCATGCAGACAGTACATTCATACACATATAGGAATAAATAAAATTAAAAAATAAAAACCTCTTGCAGTGTGGAGAACCCTTAAAAAGACTCAAAATGAGCCTACCACCTGACCCAGTCATACCACACCTGGGTATACACCCCAAAGACATCTTACCGCAAAGATACATGTATATCCATGTTTATTGCAGCTCTCTTCACAATAACGAAGAATTGGAACCAACTCAAATGTCCCTGAACATATGAGTGGATGACAAAAATGTGGTACATCTACACAATGGAGTACTATTCAGCAGTAAAGAAAGATGACATCATGAACTTTGCAGGTAAATGGATGGAACTTGAAGCCATTATGCTAAGTGAAGTAACACAGTCCCCCCCAAAAAAACAAACAGGGAATCGTTTCCCTCATTTGTGGATGCTAACACCAAATCACCAGTTGAAAGGCAAGCTGAACAACATTATTGTTATTTTTCTGTTTATCTGAAATCAACTCTGTTGTTATAAGGTAAATCTCTCAAGGGGCTCTAGAATCCACCCACCACTTATTTTCAGACTCTGTAATTACTGTATATGGGTGGAGAATATGTATCCATATTTTAGAGTAATATAAAATTAAAGGAGGAAAATGTGAATTCCTAAACATAAAAAAAAAGATGGAGAGAAAGATGCAGGACAGTTATGGCAGAGTACATGATCTGGGGTGGGGTGGGGTGAAGGGAAAGGGAAATATGTCTAAACTGAATTGAAAAATGATGTCTGAAATACACAAAACATCAATAAAAGCATTTTTAAAAATAAAAAAATGAAAAAAAAATAGAATAAAAAAAAGACTTTCTCTGGAGAAGAGAACACTTCTAGGGGACCCTATATAGAGCTACATGGACCACTCCTTTTCCAGGATTCTTTTCACCAAGCTCAGATACCTGGCACTCAGAGGCCATGACAACCATGGTCAAAGGATCCTGGCTCCTGCCCAAGGCTTGGTGATATCCATGTGATGCTGGTTTTGCAGGTGTGAAGAAAGGAAGTGATATGATAAAGCTATGAGGCTAAAGCCCAAGCTTCAATAGAGACCCTAGGATAATGGACAAGGCAGGATCATGAAACATGTGCCAAGTATAACCACAGGCTGTGGTACACCCACCCCCAAAGAAATAACATGTGGGAACAACTGATAGGACCAGAATGGGCCAGAGATGCTGCACAGGACATAGATAATTCCACTGCTGGGCTTTGGTCTCATTTGGATTCAATCTGATGCCTCCATTGGTTTTTTTTTGGAGCAGAAATGTTCATGCTATGTCATCCTATCTTGAAAGTATCCTATTTTATTTGTAATTTTATAAGGATTCACAGCAAAAGCATTGGCTTGAATCTCAGAGACTGTTGGGCAGTAATCCTGGACTTGGACATATCTTGAGCCTATGCCAGTTACCAATCTGCTTAGCACACTAGGTGGAGCTAAAAAAACACAGGGATGCCCTGTCTTCTGCTAGCACACAGTCAGAAGTCACTAGGTGGGGTTGCTTGTTAGCACACCCCTTTTCTGAGTATGTTCCACCAGTCTGGATGACGTGTGATGATACAGAGGTCTAGGATTGACCACTGTGAGATGATGTCATGTGACATAGAGGCTGCCCAACTCAGACCTATTTAAGTTACCTGCAGTGTGGGAATAAATGAATTTTATGGATTTATACCCTCTGACTTGGTCCCCAGGATGTTATTGAAGTAACCTCACCCTCTTCAGCCTATTCAACTGTGGGGTCAGCAGCCTCACAACTGGCACCTTCAAACAGGGACCTGAACCAATCTGGTGAGTCTCAGGAATCTGAACCCCTGAAAAATTGGGGAATCTATTTTCTAAGGAACCTCTCCTTCAGGCTGAGCCACTTTGGGACATTGTCCTCCAATGTGCCCCCTGGCTCTTTTCTTTGAGTCTTTTCCATTGTAACTATTCTCCTCTAATGTTTGGGGGAAGAAACAGCTTAGTATCTCTGAGATATTGCAAGCTTAAATCAAAAAGAGAAGTGAAAATACTCCTCTTTGCACTGACTCTACCAGTGGTGGCAGACCATGTGAGTGGTGGCCATGAGGCCCTATAGTCAGAATCCATCCTCTGAAACATCTTGAGGACTCTCAGGACCCCATTCCCTCCAGCAAACTTCCACAGTCCCCTCACTATCCCTATACTAAACCCATGGCTGTCCCTTTGGCTTCCTTAAACCTGGGAAACCACTGGCTCTTCAGGCTTTTGGAACTCTCTGTGCTCAGTGGGATCATGCATGAGGATGTACTCCATCTTCTCACAATTCTAACACCATCAAGAACCCCTGCAAAGCCATTTATAGAGCTGCTCCATTCTCTCTATAAGTAGAGAGCTTTTTAGATACCTTTTCCATGGGACTCAACACCTCTCATGATCGGAAACACATTACTAGGGCTGTCAACACCCAGCTAGTTCTTAAAATGGAAGGCCTTTTTTTGATGATCAATGTGAACAACAGGTAGAGCAGTAATCACTCTCCTGGAGCACAAATTTCTAAGCATCAACTACAGGGGGAAGACTGGTTTTGGAGTGACCCGGTAGACCAAGCCCACACCGCCCCTCAGACGTTCAACCTGGTGCACTCTTGCACAATGCGGCCTGGAGACAGCTTCCATTCTGGGGAAGGGTAGTGCCTCTTTTTCACAACTATGGCAACAGCCAAAGGAGGACTTTACTCAGTTTCTTATCTGGGTTACTGAGGCAGTGGAAGGGAAGGTCTCCCATGAGAGAGCCCATTTGACCTTAAGTAAGGAAATGGGACATGAGGGTGATAATGCCAATTCTTCCTAAATCACTTAAGGACTTGGGAATAGCTACTCAAGTGTTGGCATGAGAGCTTCTGATATGGGGGCTTTGACACAAGCATTTGCCTCTGCCCTTTGCCCCCAGGAGATGGTCCCAAATATTGGGGATGTGGCCAAATGGGTCACATTGCAAGTGGCCTGCCCTTTTGCAGTTAGAACTCTAGCCCTAGCCCCATCCAGGAGCAACAAGTGGCCCTCCATGCCTTGTTCAAAGTGCCAGAGTGGATTCCACTGGGCCTGGGATTGCTGCTCTAAATATACTAAAGATGGCTCTCCTACTAATGAAGCTTTAAGCTCCCCCTGGAGCAGCTCCCACCCCAGCAAGTAAAGAAGCCCGGGCCTTGTCAGTCAAACAAATGATAATAGAAGGACCAGGGATCTTTTGGATGGTCCCCTTGAGTAGACCTATAAGCCTTGCATGCAAATTTACAGAGGAGATAAGCTTTTTAGATGCTTATTGTATACTGGAGTGGACTGAACCATCATTAGGGAGAAGAAGGTTCTGAAAGAATGCAAACTAACTGAAGGGCCTTTGGTCCAGGGTGTGGAGTAAATGTGGCATCTAAAACAACTACCCAACCTATGGTTTGGAGAGACCATTAAGCCCCTAATTATGCCTGGCCTGCCTCAAAGCTTGTTGAGCAGGGACTTCCTTGATGCTTTAGGGCAATCTTAACTATGGGTGATAAAGTCTCTTATAATTCAGAGGTAGACTCCCAAGTCCAAGACCAAGGCAGCTAGTATTATTCTAAGGGCCACTGTTCTGCCACCACCTATTAAGCTAGAATGGGTGACCTCAATGACAGTCCATTTCTCTGTACAAATTTCATTTTCATTTATCACTTAAAATAAATTCAGAAATATAAGAAATGCACAAAGTAACATTAGGGGAAAACCTGAATGAACCTTTAGAAGTATTTATTTTATATTGTATGTATGAATGTTTGCCTGTGTGCAAGTATGTGTACTGCACATGTGCCTCTTGCCCAAGGTGGCCAGAAGAAGGCATTTGCTCCTTAGGAACTGGAGTTACAGTCAGTAGTGAGCTGCAATGTGCTTGCTGGAAACTTAACTTGGGTCCTCTGCAAGAGCAGCCAGTTTTCTTATCTACTGAGCCACCTTCCCAACTCCCTAAATAAACTGTGACTATGATCTATAAAATTGGCAAGGCATAAGGTAAAAGGTCTAAAGAAAATAGGAATGTTAAAAAGCATATGCACATTGGGGGCTGGAGAGATAGCCTAGCAGTTAAGAGCACACCGACTGCTCTTGCAGAGGACCTGGGTTCGATCCCCAGCACCCACATGGTGGCTAAGAATCATCTGTAACTCCAGTTCCAGGAGAACTCCAGTTCCAGGGGAATCCGAGACCCTCTTCTGACCTCCGCGGCATTGCACGACACGGGTGCACAGACCTACATGCAGACAGTACATTCATACACATACAAAAATAAATAAAATTTAAAAAAAAGCATATGCACAGGACTTAGGTGCTTCCCAGCTCTGCAGTTGTCTGATGCTCACATAATTTCAAGGGATCTTTGTAGAGACAGTAATACAGCATGAATAGGTCAGCAGCTGTGAGGCCTTAGCCTAATCAGCTTCCAAGGATTCCTTGGACTAAGGTGCTGGCTCCCCAAAACTAATAGTGAGCTAGAAAGGAAAGTTTGGGACCCCCTACCTTCCCTCTGTATGCCAGGGGGTTGGGTTGGCCTATTTAAGATGTCATGTTAAATCCATGAGGAGGAGATGTAGCATTCTCTTCTGAGGGGAGAAAAAACATGTCATGTTAAAAATAATCAGTCTGGCATTTAATGGGGTCCCAAGCCCATGACACTTGTATTCACCTCATAAAACAACATAAACCAGTGTCAGCTACAACTCAGAAATGCTATTTGGGGTATAAGTAATTTTTTTAATATATTTTTAATTTTATTTACTTATTTTTTATGTGTATGAATGTATTATCTGCATGTAGGTCTGTGCACCCTTGTCATGCAATGCCGCGGAGGTCAGAAGAGGGTGTCGGATTCCCCTGGAACTGGAGCTCTCCTGGAATTGGAGTTACAGAAGGTTCTCAGCTGCCATGTGGGTGCTGGGGATCGAACCTGGGTCCTCTGCAAGAATGGTCAGAGCTCTTAACTGCTAGGCCATCCCTCCAGCCCCATTTTAAAAATATTTTTATTCATTTATATTATGTTTATGAGTGAGTGTAGTGCCTGCATGTAAGTGTACCTGTGTCATGCAAGGCCTACGGAGGTCACAAGAGGGCATCTGATCTCCTGAAACTGAAGTTACAGACAGTTGTTTTCTACCATATGGATGCTGGGAATCAAACCCAGGGTCCTTTACAAGAGCAGCCCAGTGCTCTTAAGCACTGAGCCATCTCTCCAACCCCATATATGTAGATTTTTTTTTAAAGATTAAAATTTGGGCTAGGCATAGTGGCACATGCCTTTAACCCCAGTACTCACAAGAGGAAGACAGGTGAATCTCTGTGAAATGTAGTCTAGTTTGATCTACATAGCGAGTTTCAAGCCATTGGGGCTCTCAACAACAATAACAATAACAAATTAGAAAGCAAAATATATAACTATCTCAAAGGAAAGAAAGAGGAGGAAAAATGAAGGGAAGAAGGGAGGAAGGAAATTGGATTGAAGGAAAGAAGAATGGAAGAACCATACCAAAGAATGGAAAATATCAGTAGCAAATGAACATAGCATGAGCCTCATCATTAAATTCTGGAAAATAAAAATTACAACCTTATGCTACACCATGGATGGACTCAAGGACTGTATGCTAAAATGAATTATTATACTATGTGTTCTACTTGTGTGAGGTCCCTAGAGTAATCAAATTCATGGAGACAGAAAGTAGAAGGAGGGTTGCCAGAGGCTTCCAGGAGGGAAAATAGCAAGTTAATGTTTAACGTTTATAGAATTTCATTTTGCAACACGAAGAGTTCTGGACATGAGTGGTGGTGAGAATTGTAAGATAGTTCCCATGAACTTAACTGTGTGTTTAAAAATTGTTGATAGAGGGCTGGAGAGATGGCCTAGCGGTTAAGAGCGCCGACCGCTCTTGCAGAGGACCCGGGTTCGATCCCCAGCACCCACATGGTGACCGAGAACCATCTGAAACTCCTGTTCCAGGAGAACTCCAGTTCCAGGGGAACCCGACACCCTCTTCTGACCTCCGCGGCATTGCACGACACGAGTGCACAGACTTGCATGCAGACAGTACATTCATACACATACAGAAATAAATAAAATTAATAAAAAAAATTGTTGATAGAATAAGCTTTGAGTTAAGTGTATGTATGTAGCACAGTTATTATTTTTAAGTAAACACCAAACTTTTTTAATGGAAAGTTGCCATGTATAATTCTGACTGAATTACCATCATCAAAGAACTCTTTTTTTTTCTGAAAGAATAGATTCTAGCATCCAACTCTGGAAAAAAAAATCTGTTTATCTTTGCATGGTAAAGAAGATCTGGTTGCCTTAGGAGCTTAGGTTTCAACCTAGAGAACACAAAGCATGTCAGCTTCTGTTAGCAGACTGTAAATTCACTTAGTGTTTAATCACAATAAGAACTCTCGGGGGTACAGTGCCTTACCAACACAGAGGGTTAGCACGACTATAGTGTCAGGAAACAACTTGTTTATTTGTGTACATATGTGTATGTGGGGAGATTACAATATACAGTGTTTAGTTTACTGTGTGAATCATTCTAACATGAATCAAAATTATTACCATAGAGCAGAAGTTTGCAAGCTATGGCTGGGGTCATTAATGGTCTGGGAAGGTCTTTGTATTGCTGATACCTATGGATATTTATCACATTTGTAAATGGTGGCAAAAATCAAATAAATGAAAACAAAGTTCATGTGACACAGACAGTGGCTAGCTTGAAAAGCCAAATGATATTTACTGTTTGGCTCTTTATAGAAACATACCCTGTCTCTGCCCTAGAGACATTCTCATGCATAAGAAACATGGTTCAGAAATATACACTGCAGCATTATTTACTTTAGTGAATATACTGGAATTAATGCAAATGTGTGTGAATAATAGAATGGGTATCTAAATTGTTTTTTGTATAAAAATTCTATACAACAGGAAAAATGACAGAATTATAGCAGTATGTAGCCACCTGGATAAATCTCACAGATGAAACCTGAACAGGAAGAGTGAGCTACAGAAAAATGCATTCATCTCAAGTCTATGTATGTCAAGTTTAAAATCACAGTGAAGTAAAGGATACATTTTTTAAAGTTATAAATATTTGGTAGGAGTATAAACCAAGCAAAATGGAAATAAACACATAATATGAATAGTAGTTATTTGTGATGATGTTAGATTGGGCATGAGTATGGTGAAGATTAAAAGTCATGTTGGCTGAACATGGTGATGCATGCCTGTAATTCTAGTACTTTGGAGGCTTAGGCAAGAAGATTGCAAGTTCAATGCCAACCTGAGCTAGTAAGACCCCGTGTCAAATAAATAAAAGACAGACTGAAGATGTAAGTCAGTGATAAAGTGCCTACATGGCATGCACAAGGTTCTTGGTTCTACCCTTCACATTGCTAATAAAAAAGATTAAAATGTTAACCTGGGAGATGATTGAGTGTTTGATAAAGTGCTGGCCATGAAAGCATAAGCACTTCAGCTCATATCCCTGGAACCCACACAAAGCTGGCCCCAATACTGCATACCCATAATCCCATAGCTCAGATGGTGAGATGGGAGCTGGAGATGGGAAAACCTCTGGAAGTTGATGAGGCAGCTCGCCTGCTGCATTAGCTGCAAACAAGAGACCCTGTCTCAAACACAATGGAAGGCTAGCACCGACACCTGAAGTTATCTGCCCTCCTGTGGGTATCACTCCGCCACGTGCAGATTACAGAGAAAAGGCAGGATGCAAGACAGCGTCAGCAGCTGTCCTAATAGTGGGGCCAAAGGCTGACCACCTTTTCACTGCCCTCTTATCTAATCTAACAACCACACCAGGCCATGCCCTACTGGCAGCCCCGGATCCTCCAGACTGTTACCTGCTTGTTGCTCTACAGTCTAATGCCAGACTGCTGCCTGTTTGGGGCTCTGCAGTCTAATGCCAGACCACTGCCTGTTTGGCACTCTACAATATATTCCCGCCCAGGCCTCACCATACTGAACAGCTGGTGACCTGATCGGGGTCTCCATCCAGCCCCACACTAGCTTCCCGAGTTAGTGGTCTGCTTGATCTCCGTCTAACTCGCTGGTCACAACTACACAAGCCCTAAGGGCTAAGATTCACAGAAACAAATGAATCACTCAAAAGATGGAGCAAAGAACTGAATAGAGACTTCACAGAGGAGGAATTAGAGATGGCTGAGAAACATCTTAAAAACTGTTCAACGTCACTAATAATTAGGGAAATGCAAATTAAGACCACTCTAAGATATCATCTTACTCCGATAAGACTGGCCAGGATCAAGAAAACAAACAAACGATATCAAGTGCTAGTGGGAATGTAAACTTGTACACCCACTATGGAAAGCAGTGTGGAGAACCCTTGGAAGACTCAAAATGAGTTTGCCATTTGACCCAGTCATACCACTCCTGGGTATATACCCACCAGACTCATGTAACTGCAGAAATACATGCACAGTTATATTTATTGCAGCTCTGTTCACAATAGCAAAAAGCTGGAACCAACCCAAATGCCCCTCAACTGAAAAGTGGATAGAGAAAATGTGGTACATGTACACAATGGAGTTCTTTTTATTCAGTGGTAAAGAAGGTGGCATTATGAACTTGCAGATAAATGGATGGGAGCAGAAGACATTTATGTGTGACAGTCAACACAGTCCACAGAAAAAAAAAAAAAAAAAAAGCACAGTCCCAGAAAAAAAAAAAATGATGAATGGTATCCTCATATGTGGATCTAGTGCCAATAACCCATTTTAAATATTTCTTTCCTAGAGAGGGGATGCATATTAAAAGAACAACAACAGAAGACTGCATCAGAAAACGGTAACTGAAATGGTGAATCGGGAAGGGTGGGAAGGGGCGGGAGAGAGACACAAGTATCTAATTTTGCCCAGACCTCGTACTACAGGTTTACATGGTGTTATTTAGGCTAGTAAATGTAAATATGTGTAAATTAAACAAGCATTGATTTAAAGGTTCTGATAAAAGCGGTAATGCACCATGGAGTTAATTGGAAAATATTGTTGTTGTTGTCCACATTTATTTTACTTAAAATCTGATTAGACAATAACTTTGGGATGGCACATACAATGTTCTCTATAATTTTTTCTTTTGGCTGTACAGAATCATCTTGTAGCATCTCTTTTACCGTAGGATGATTTAAAAACTTAAAAATTAAGTTTGCTTCCCAAGCGAACCACTACATCACCCAAAATCAGCTTGGATGAATTTGATGAAATCTTTGCCTGATGGGTCCAGCCTATAGTATTGTAGATAACATATGGCTTGTTGAAACTCAATGTGGGTCAAAAACAAAACCTAAAATAAAAAAGGGGGGGGGATACAATATAATATGAAACCTTTTTGTTCAAAAACCTCCTTGCAATTTCAATCTGTAAACATATCTATGGGAAGATTTGTATTTGATGCAAATGTCACCAACTTAACTGCCTGGTGAAAGAAAAGAATACAGCTTTTAAGAAAGGATAAGGATGTACCAGGAAGTTGCCAGCTAAAGGTTGGCCGTTCTGGAACATTTAAATGAGTAAGAAAGGCCCTAACTGCACAAGACTCAAAAATACCTCTGTGGATCCTACTGTGTAGACAACTATGTTTAATGAGTCCCTGAATGAAACTTACCTTCTAGGTGTCTGCAAGTTTTTTGTTTAATATGAGAAACTTTCTTACCTCCCCTCCATAGAACAAGGAGAAAATGATGATGATGTAGATGTGATGATGATGAGTCCCGTTTTTAACTGTAAATTGGAGCCAACTCTTATAGGTAATCTCTTATAAAACGGTAAACTGCTTTCTTTAATTGACTAATAACATAGGAACTATTGAAAAGAGTTAATTCTCTATTCAGAACCAAATATGATAACTAAAGTCTCCTTAGCTATGCACTTAACAAAATGTATCATTATAAGGGAGGGCTCTGATTCTCAAAATGGATTTTATTCTCCAGGATGATGTTGGCCAGGGGATCCAAGCCCCCCCCAAAAGAAAAGGCTCCTTGCCTGTACTGGGATACCTGACAGAAGAGAGGTGATTAAGGACCTGCTGTTGGAGACCTGATGCTAAACATGGGAAGATGTATTGAGACTAGCACTGCAAGTGTAAGAGTTGGTCTCGGGAATGCCAGAGAGTGTTACCAAAGGCCACTAAACCAATAAAGTAAATATAAGTCTCCTTGAGTCAAGCAAGATCCTCCTGTCAGCAACAGCTACAACTCACCTGCCTGGAAATACTGTGCAACAGTGGCAGCCATATGCCTGTATATCCAAATCTAATTGGCTATTAGGCTCTCTCCTTGGAGGAATAACCCATGGCTATGCCACAAGCTTATATCCTCAATGGTTAGGAGATGTTATAAGCCAAGTAAGACCCTGTCATATTTTAACAGAAAAACGTAATTCATAGATTAACATACGCATGCCAAACATCTGTGTCTATAACCAAGTAACCTACCAATAACTATTTAAGCTGTTTAAATACCTATGTATCTAATTGCTTTTGTGCTTCATGTAGTAGGATGAAAGGTTATTCCTGGACAAACTGTCAGCCCATGAAAGGAAACAGCCAGAATTGACCAGAGTCCAAGACAACAGCTCCAGAGAAAGTAGACTGTTTTGCTTCTCATCCACCTGTGCCCCTTTTCTAAGCCTAGGGAACAATCTGCAGAAGAGGGGTCATGGTAGAATGTAAGGGCTGTGATTGGGGTGAATGGTGAAACTACAGCAATATAGTCTGGACACTTATTTGATCAACTTGATTGAACATACAAGCCCCCCCCCCAGCTGGATGGTGGGACCCTTGGGCTGTGTGGGTTTGGGAACAACTGCTTGCAAATTGGTTTTACATGAAGGATGCTTGTACTCAGAAATTATTACTTATTGTTAAAAAATGAAAAAAAAATAAAGAAATAATAGAAAAAAAAAAAGATTTACACATGCAAATAATGGTCAGTAGTCCCTATCAGGTGGGATGAAGGACTCATCTTTGTCTTTTTATTAATAGCATTCTGTTTTTATACCCAGAGTGGCATCATATCTCAGGGCCTGGTTTCAGACCCCAAGCCTCAAGTTCCATAACATCAGGAGTACTAGCATCATGAGCACAAGAACACGTGAGTGCCTTTGATCTCAAGGTGTCACAGGCTTGCTAATGCAGATGCAAATCCTGCCTTGGCCAGGTTTCAGTGTCAGCAGACAAGCAGGTAATTTAGTGCAAAAGAAGCCGCAGGTGGCTGCCTTTTTTCCCTACGCCCTCTCTAAACATATGTTATGGCATGGAGCTGGAGCTGTTTCCCCAAACTCACACACATATATTCATAAATGAACACATGTATAGTCACGCATCATACAAAAATGAGAAAATTGTGCTTTACTATACATACATATACATGCAAACATATAGCAGACATTTTCTTTTCATTTTATTCATGATTGAATATAAAAGATGGTCACTGAGAAATAGGACAAAATCACTAATATTGTAAAGAGAGGCAGAACAGATGTGTACAGAGGACTAATTTACAGAAGCTAAAATCCTCCTCATTATATGTCAATGAATGGTGCTCTTAAAGCACAGAAACTGAGAAAGAGCAATATAGAGTCTATGCTTCAGCTGTGGCAACAAATTCTAAAACCCAAACCCAAAAGGCCTAAAAGTGGTCAGTTCTGAGATACTGGATTAGAGACGGAGAAGATAGTACAGAAAAAAATATCAGAAATGCATACCAGTTGGAGAGAACAACAACAAAAGAACTGTAAAAAAAACTCTGGAAAGACTCAAAAAAATATGCAGGACATATATGGCAGAGTGCACGGACTTGGGTGGAGTGGGGGGCATGGAAAGGGAAACGACTCTAGATTCAATTGAAAAATGATGTATGACCTATGAAAAAAGTTTAATAACAATAAAAAAGAATAACAAAAAAGAAATGCATACTATATATGTAAATTACCATATATAAGGTAATACAGACTCACATGCAATAATATATTAATATGTAAGTATGTAATTGGATATTCTGTATTATATTGTCATTATTGAAAAATGTGTTCAAATAAATATCCCCCAAAGTGCTTAGATTTGAAATGGACCGATTAAGACATTGGATACTTAACTGAGGATAAGCTTGAACATCTGACCTTTTGGCCTTCACTTTTGGAGTGGAGTGTAGGAATGACGGTCATGTACCATTATCCCTGGTTATTTGCCATGCTAGGGGCTGAACCCAGGATTTTCTGCACACTCAACAAGCAGTCTACCAACTGACCTACAACACCAGTCCACCCCAAATACACTGAATTTCTAACTTCTGGCAAATGAGCCCTTATCTGGTAAGAGACTCCTGCAGGTGGTGGTAAGAATTCATATCCTTCTACCCAGAGCTCTTCTTCCCAGAAACTCATCTCTACCTGACCAAGAAATGATAGTCCTGGAAGACCAGTGAAGACACTAGTCAAATATCATTTTGTTTACATAGACTCTACTTCTCTGTCCCCCACAAAATGAATGCCTGTCTTCAAAGTCCCAGAGCCCCTTGCCACTTCTTTTTGATGATGATTTGTTTCCAAACAGCATAAATCAACATTATGTCAATGTTTCATGTCAATTATTAGATGTTAAGCTAGTTGAAGTTTATGTTTAATTAATCTTTGAAAAACTCAAAATTTCTTATATGCCCATCAGGGAAACTCAAAGTTTTATAAAACCAATTAGATATTTGGACAGGCAGCCTGCTGGGGATCAAGTCCCCAAATATTATTTTGAAAGCCATGTTTTGGAGAAATACAGCACAGACAGGCACACACATTTTCACATTTGCACAGGGCACATAACCAAAAGGACATGCCTCTGTTTATATGTTTACATATATGTATAGAAATGTCTATATATGCATCCGTATACCTGTATAAAATAGCAATTATCTTTAGCATAGACACATATGTTTGGATGATATGTTAATCCATGAATTACATTTTTCCCCCCTGTTAAATATGACAGGGTCTTACTGTGGCTTATAACATCTCCTAACCTGTAGAGGATGTAAGCTTGTGGCATCAGCCATGGGTTATTCCTCCAAGGAGAGAGCCAATAGCCAATTAGATTTGGGATATACAGGCACATGGCTGCCTCTGCTGCACAGTATTTCCAGGCAGGTGAGGTGTAGCTGGTGCTGACAGTGGAGTCTTGCTTGACTCAGGGGGACCCGTATTTGCTTTATTGGTGGCCTTTGGTAACACTCTCTGGCATTCCAGAGGCCATCTGTACATTTGCATGTGCGGTCTCAATACATCCCTCCCATGTTAACGTCAGGTCTTCGGCAGCAGGGTCTTATTGCCTCTCCTCCTGCAGGTATCACAACTTAAAGGCAAGGAGCCCTTACCTTTTGTGGGGCCTTGGATCCCCTGGCCAACATCCACCTGGTAGAACAATCCATTGCTGATGTCAGAGCTCCTGCATTGATATACTTTGCCTGAGTGCATAGCCCTAGGACTTTAGTATTATATTTGGTTCTGAACAGAGAGTAATCCTTTTCACAGTTCTTATGTCTATTAGTCAATTAAAGAAGGCAGTTTTACCGGTTTTATAAGAGATTACCTGTATAATAGTTGTCTCCAATTTACAGTTGGAGAACGACCTCATCATCGTCATATTTCTCCTTGTTCTATGGGGGGGGGGGAGGCAAGAAAGTCTCTCATATCAGAACCTTTGTGGCACCATAACTATTAATGCTGCTTAAATACCTATATATCTAATTGCTTGTGCTTCATTAGTAGGATCAAAAGGTTATTCCTGGACAAACTGTCAGCCCATGAAAGGAAACAGCCAGAATTGACCAGAGTCCAAGTCAACAGCTCCAGAGAGAGTGGACTGTTTTACCTCTCATCCACCTGTGCCCCTTTTCTCAGCCTAGGGAACAATCTGCGGAAGAGGGGGCGTGGTAGAATGTAAGGGCTGCGATTGGGGTGAACGCTGAAACAACAGCAATGTAGTCTGGACACTCATTTGATCAACTTGATTGAACAAACAACCTGTCACCCCCCACTGGATGGTGGGGCTGTAGGGGTTCGGGCACAACAGCCTGCAGATTGGTTCTGCACAAGGGATGCTTGTACTCACGGATTATCACTTATAGCTAAAAAATGAAAAAAAAAAAAACTGAGAGAAAGATGCAGGACAGTTACAGCAGAATGCATGATCTGGGATGGGCTGGGGGTGGGGGGAAGGGGAAGGGGAAATAAGCCTGAACTGAATTGCAAAAAGGTATGAAATGCACAAAGCATCAATAAAAATTAAATTAAAAAAAATGGCAATTATCATGTTCCAGTTGGAACATTTTGATGGGTAGCAAACATTTGACAACTCTTCCAGAAAAAATCAGTAAAGGTGAATAAACAAAGATTAATGTGACTTGAACAAGACTCTGTGGGTGTCTCTAGGGTAACTAATTGGGTCTCTAATGGTTTTACCTTTGAGAGAAATATCCAGTTTACATCTTTAAATACTATTTTCATCACAGTTGGAAAAAAATATGCAATTAATTGCTTCCTTTCTTCAGAATTATTTTAAAGTAATGTTCTATAGGTTCATAGGGAGAATGCCAATATCTGCTGTGGGCATAGACATGGGATAAAAGGATACAGGGTGCTGGCAACTTTCAATATACATTCAATCTTTAAGTTACATTTAATGGATATTGAATTGCTGAGAGTGAAAGGTTTTTTTTATCAATCCTTATATACTCCAGGAAAATTCATATAGCATGGAGCCACTGAAATACAATAATGTCATTATAACATAGTAAATTTATTACCAACTTCATGTTTTCAGTAACCATCATCATCAAATATTTAACATATATAGATTGTATCTAATCCAACTCCATAAAGACAACAAATGTCTGCCTAAAATGAAAAAACAAGTAAGAAAATTTTTCCAACTTTCAATGGCAAACTACAAAGAGAATTCCCAAATACCTGGTTTTCCAAGGATCAAAAGACCTATGACATACTCTGATAATTCCCATCTCACACCTTTGCCCAGTGAAGGAACATTCCCACAAAGCACGGCTCTATGGACTTTCCCCACTCTTCTTTTTTTCTCTTCTGTGTATCCTAGCTAGACTCTGATGGCCAGGTCCTACACAGCAAAGTGGTTTCCAGTTCACAGGAACCTTGGCGCAGCTGACTCTAGGGTTGGTGCTCAGAGTCTTTGCCTACCAGCAATCCACAGCCTTTGACAGAGCTGATGATTCATCAGGAACATTCTTCCCTTGGTTCCTATGATCCTTTTGTCCCAGAACTGTTCTGAACTATGGTCTCTGTTTCACCTCAACACTATATATCTAGAGGCCTTGAGACCCTATCCTCAATGTCTTCTTCATTCCCAAGAATCCCTTGGATGAATTCTTTCTTGTCTCCTGAGCCTTGGGAAAGGGCCATGATATTTAGCATAGAAATTTTCCAGTATGTCACTGAAGAAAGGAGCTCATGAGACAAGGAAACGTATCCTACGACTTCCTCCCGTGGGGTCTCCTCAAGGTAACCTTTCAGTAGTTGGAGGCCACAGACACGTCAAGATGACTGCCTCTGTGCTCACAGCTTCCCACAATGGCTGCTAGCAATTATTTCTCTCCTCAGCGCTCTTTTGTTGTAAGGAAATTAGACATGCGTTGTTTCTAGTCTTGGAGTAACACACACCCTCCTTTTAAATACTTTCTGTACTGTCCTGATCTCAGCTTAAGCATGCCATCTATTTCATGGTAGAGTGTGAACCAATGCTTTGTCTTGATGTACATAATTCATTTTCAATGCCATAAAGTATTTTTATTAAGGTTGTAACAGAATTATCCATGGAGTTACTAAAGAAGCTGTTTTTTTCATCTTTTATTATTTGTTAGAAAAGTCTTACTGTAAATAATGTTGTAATGATTACTCTGTATAGGAATTGTTATTCCTATACATGTGTTTTCTAAACTAGTTGGTGGTGCAGCTGCATGATTATAATGTATATGTCATCTATTCATTAATACTACCATCCTGCAAGAGTGCAAGCGACTTTGAATTGCTCCTTAAAGTCATATATACACTGAGAGGCTAATTTTGGGCAAATATTTTTACATAGATAAACAGCTAAACTCTACATTTTATGACCCTTCATGTTTTAGGTTTCTTTTCTGTTGGGTGCATGACTTTTAAACAGGTTACCTTGAGAAGTGCTGCACAAGCTTTGCATATAATACATCCTTTACCAACAGGTTCTCCAAGATTCAGCAATGTCTTTTAAAATTTTTTTCTCTGACATCACCTGATTAATACATGTTCCTTTTTTTCTGAAGTAAAATGGATCAATGTTCTTTTATGGTGGGTTTTTGAATTTGTTCATATTGTCCTCCCTTTATGAGATATTAAAATACTCCTCCTAAGCCGGGCATGGTAGCACATGCTTTTAATCCCAGCATTTGGAGGCAGAGGCAGATCCTTATGAGATCAAGGTTAGCCTAGTCTACATAGCTAATTCCAGGAAAGCTAGGGCTACAGAGAGTAAAAATCAAAACAAAACAATCCAAACAAGCAAACAATAAAATATCCCCTTAGAATTCTCTCCTAAACTTTATAGCTACATTTCACATTAGTCTTCAAGTCTCTTATATATATTTTTTTTAATGATGAAATGTTCCATCTCTGGAGGTTACCTATATCCTTCAAACTTCAACTGTGCTATTACTGTACCTTTGCTTTTGTTTTGTTTTGTTTTGTTCTGTTTTGTTTTGTTTTGTTTTCTGACAGGATCTCCCTATATTCCTAGCTGGCTTGAACTCACTATGTAGATTTCTGGACCCCCAAGATCTGTTGTACTCTTGTTGTGTAACAAATTCCTCAAAACTGAAACACTCCATCATGGAGGGAAGCTCATTAAGACTTAGAAAGTTCTATAGGAGGCTCAAAGACTCAGAAAATAAACAACTTAGAATTCTCTGAAGCATATGAAACATACTACATATACAATTTCCATTCTACCCAAGATACTACAGGCAGTAAGGACATCCAAGGACTCTACTTGTTTATTTGCCTGGAAATCATGACAATATCTCAATGTTCCATTTTTCATGTGTCTTTACCCATGCTGGATGGGGTTTCTGTAATGCAGCATGAGTCATCCATGCTTCTGTAAGTAACACCAACAAAATCAACAAATTCAGTGATTCACCAAGTTGGACTTTGGTAATATGATTTTTGTATCTGGAGTGAGTAAATATTTGGTCACATCTACCTGGGAATATTGTCATACAATAAATATTTCCTTGCTTAAGAACATTTTGTGAGGCATTCTGTCACAGCAAAAAATATGACTAATACAGGAAGCCTATATATATATATATTCATACAGGAAAACACTTCAGGGGGTGGCCCATTCTTGCACACACTCAGTTGAAGGTGATGAAGTACATGTTGAATGATTAAAATAGTGAACAATAATGTCTCTGGATATATGCAGCTTGCATCATAAAGTTGTAGATGAAAAAGAAGGAAAGGACATTTAACAGAGGAGTTTGCCCCTAAAGGTGCCTGCATAATTCAGTGGTTAACAGTGAGATATAGTTTTCTATATCATATGAACATCAAATACATTTAATCTTCAGTTCCTTACATTTTTATTAGACTTAATATTGGGCTTATTTTTTTACTGCCTTTTATAAACTTGTCTCCTTATATAAAGTGCTATATGTGTGATTTTGTATTCATCTGAAGTATGGTAAAATTGCTAACTTACTTTACTAACTCTATTTGCTGCGTGTTGAAGATTTATTTTTATTTATTTAACATGTATTAATGTTTTCCCTGCATTTATATATGGCCACCACATGTGTGCAATGCTCATAGAGGCCAGAGAAGGGCATCAGAATCCCTAGACCTAGAGTTGCAGAAGGTTATGAGCAGCCTGTTGGTGCTGGGAACTGAACTGAGTCCTCTATAGGAGAAACAAGTGTTCCTGACCACTGAGCAATCTCTCCAATCCTATTAACTGTGTTATTTTTCTTTAGGTCTTTTGTTTGATTGTTTTACATTTTTTCTGAGGACAGTCAGAACATTGACAAATAATGGAGATTTTTGTCAATTTTCCTGATTCTTAATTTTTTTTAAAAAGCCATTTTGTATATTAGAACATATTTATGACACTAAAAATAAGTACTTATGTTGGGCATTCTCACGTTTTCCTGCATTTCAAGAGAATGATTTCATTGCCCTCCCTCCACTGCCATTGCTTTGAGTTTTTATATTAATTAAAACTGTTAACTATCTTTAATCACATAAAACTGCTTCATTTAGATATACTTGCTCCCTTTTTAAAATGAGCAGACGTTGGTGGTTCCCCAGTGTCCCTTCCTCCCCTTTGAAATCACTGGTCTTCTTAGGTGGTAGTTGGTTGTATTCCCAGAGTTCTGACTTGCTGGCCTTGGATTCCAACACTTACTGATTCCTTTTACTGCTGGATTTGGTTTGTCCCAGGTTGGTTGAAAGCAAATGTATCTATGTTAATACACACACACACACACACACACACACACACACACACACATATATGTGTAGGTATAGATAGATGATAGATAGATAAAAGATATAGATAGATAGATGATAGATAGATAGATAGATAGATAGATAGATAGATAGATAAATTATATGTAGATATGTCTTTTTGAGACAGCATCCCCCTATAGTCCCAGCTGGCCTGGAACCTGATGTGATGTAGATCAGGCTGGCCTCAATCTCTTAGAGATCTCCCTGCCTCTTCCTCCTAAGTGCTGAGACTAATTGCATGCACCTCCATGCCCAGAAGTTTGAAATGTTTTCATCCATCTTATTGGATGAGATCATTCTATAATTTCTTCCCATTTCACATCATGTTTTCCAGTTTTAAATTTTGTCTTCGCAAATAAATATTCCACTTTTCCTTATTCTTAAATGAAGTAAAAAAAAATGATCAGAATACTCTGCATTTTCTTTCCCCAGAAAGTTTTTTTAAAAAACTACTTATTTGAAACTATGTGTTTACATTTGCATCTTTTGGTCATAATTTGTTTTGATAAATTTATATTTTATCTATATTTTCTCTTTTTTGCAAATTATTCTGTGGACTTTTTTAAAATTATGCTGTATCTATCTTGAACGTCATGCATGTCTTTTCTCCCTTCTTTTAAAGATTTATTTTTATTTTATGTGTTGTACGTATGTGTATTACATTTGTTCTGTTCTTACAGAGGCCAGAAGAGGATAACAGAACTCATGGGCTTGGAGTTACAAATGGTTGTGAGGCCCCAAATGAGGGCTAGGAAACAAACCTGCATCCTCTTCAAGAGCAGCAAAGTCTCTTACCTGCTGAACCATCCCTCCAGTCTGCCTGTTCTTCCATCGTCATTCCAACTGGAATCCTGTTTCACTCTCTTGCATATTACAAAGTGCCATATAGGTAAGCCTTATCCACTTCATTCTGATTTTCAGCATTGCTAATTTATGTTATTAACCTCAATTCTACCTTTCTTCCAATTTGGTCTATTCTATTGTTGTTTAACTTTATGTTCTTGAATTGGTCCCTTGCTCCAATATTTTATACTCCTTTTCTGCTATGAATATTTAAACTTAAAGATTTATAATTACTATTTTAACAGAAATGTCTGAAGTTTGTAAGTGTATTTTTATAGTCATTTTGTTCAGTATTTGAAGTTTCCCAAATGTTCTCTACTTTCAGTTTCTTTTTTTTTTTAATTTTTTATTTATTTATTTATTTTTATGTGTATGAATGTATTGTCTGCATGCAGGTCTGCGCACCCGTGTCATGCGATGCCGCGGAGGTCAGAAGAGGGTCTCAGATTCCCCTGGAACTGGAGTTCTCCTGGAACTGGAGTCACAGACGGTTCTCAGCCGCCATGTGGGTGCTGGGGATCGAACCCGGGTCCTCTGCAAGAGCGTTCGGCGCTCTTAACCGCTAGGCCATCCCTCCAGCCCCTACTTTCAGTTTCATATCACTTCATGTTGTGCTTTTAAATATGTGTTTTTAGAATTCTCATTTGGGTTTGTTGGCATACGCCTGTGATCTCAATGACTGAGAAGTTGAAGGAGGATTAGGTCAAAGCCATCCTCAGATATATAGGAAGTTGGATGCTAGCCTGAGCTACTTGGGATCTTGCTTCAAGAAACCAAACCAAACAACAAAATATTTATTCTTCCGGTGTTAGAGCGATGGCTCAGTGTTTAAGAGCACCATCTGCCCTTGCAGAAGACCTGGGTTTGACTCCCAGCATCCATATTGCAGTACACGGTCATCCATAACTCCAGTTCCAGGAGAGCTGACACTTTCTGGCTCTGAGGGCATTGCACAACATGGGTGCACCTACTTACATGCAGGCAATACACTAATACACATAAAAATAATAAATAAAATATTTAAAAATATTTATCCTTTTTGCACATGTATCTCACTTAACTTTGGAGAGTTAAGTATTATGGTTTACATGAGGATGATTCTTCAATTTTAAAAGATGCATTCATGATAACAAAGTGGATTCTCAAGTCATTGGGAACAGTCTTCCATATACTGATCTTCCTCTCTCTATATATTGGATAACCATCTGACTTTTTGTCTGCTTGGTTTATTGATTCCTGGGAGAAGAATGCTAAACTCTCTGTTATGATGGTTAATTTCTCATTTTCTCCTGGCAAGCCTGTGAAGTATTGCTTTGAAACTATAAAACTATACATCATTACATACAACTTCAGGATCTTCTCAGCGAACTTGAACTTTAATCAATATGAAGTAACTCCATCTGAAGGATTGCATTTTAGTACTCACTGCCTTTAGTTTGATATCAACAGAGGAGAAATGTCTTTCTTTTTATTAGGATTTCCCCACATATCTTGTTTTCCATTTTATGTTCAGTATATTTTAGGTGCTTATGTTTGCACAGTGACTAAAATGGTGTGCATCCACGTGCAGAAGAGCAGCACTGATTTGACTCCATGGAATATTTTTTAAAAAGAAATGAAGTTCAGAAGGAGATGTATTAGGGAATGTGGGGATGTTGAAGAGAATAAATGGGGGCGGATATACCAAGATGTATCATATATATGCATGAAATTTTCAAAGAAAAATGAAAAACATATATTCTGAACAAAATAGCTTTTAAACTGCAGAGTTATTACTAAAAGATTTAGAATCATTTGTATCCTCACTTTATTTCTTACATTTGCTTTTCATGCTTTGTTTTTTGCTCCTTCATTTCTTTGCAATCACCAGGTTGCAGGAATCTGTGCCGTGTTTTAGCTTCCCTTTCTACTTTAGAAATTGCACATTTGATTCATTTGAGTGGTTACCTTAGAATTCTAAGAAGCACACTTGCCTTAATCAAATACATAGCTCCTCATTCATTTGTTACTCATACAACTGTTGTTTGTTGATCATTGTTTTGGACATCCCTGTATATGTTTCCTATTCTTTTGGATCTTTTTGCACCAATACCTTCTTTCTATAATGTTACTATTTTTTTTTTTTCTAGAGGAAAGGATTCTCTATTTCTTGAATAGAGTCTAAAGTAGTTTCTGCTTTTTTTCTGAAAACATCTTTTGCCCTCCTCTGTAAAAAATAGATTCCTGGGTTGTCACTCCTTCCTTCTCAGCATATTAAAGAATTCACCCTCTTTCTGGCATCTATTGTTTCTATTGAGAGTCATCTGTCAATTAAATTCTTAGCAATTTGGAGGGAATATGTCTTTTCTTAGAAATACATTTCATATTTGTGAGATATGTTTTCCGTCTTAAATATTCCTATTAAGGGCTTTGGTGGTGGATTTCTGTATGCTTTCTTGGGAGATCCATTAATCGTCCTAAATCCGAGTCTCTGTCTCTTTCATCAATCATGGCCCATTCTTGGTCACTGACTCCATGGGAACTGTTCTCTTCAGTTCTTTGGATTGTTTCCTAAAACATGGACACTATAATTTGCCTGTTACTTTTCATGCCTTTCATTGCTTTTAAAAGTGTTTTATGGTATATTTTACATTCTTTCTTTAGCTCTATGTATGAGTGCTAATTCCCACATCTGCTATTTTGCCAGGTCAGTAAATTTTTATTTCAATAATCACCCTATTCCTCTCAAGCTATTATGTTTGGTTCTTTATCAAGTATGCTGGCTTTTTTTGTAATTGTCCATTGTTCTTCAATGTGTTTTAATGACCCTTTTATTATCTTTAACATATGCACTATATTTTATAGCTGTTCTTAAAATAGCTGAAGTGGTTTTAGATCATATTTTATGATGTGCTCTTTCTGATGATTTGGGCTCCTGGGGGCTGTTTTCTTGTATATTTTGTTACTTTCTGTCTTGGTACATCATCCATTTAGTGCTTTAAAGACTATACTTGGAGCAATGTTTCTCTTGACAAGATCAGCGTTTTTCTCAACAATATTTCTACTATGAACTGGGCCTTCCCAATCCAGAATCATTTTTAGATTAAACTTTGTCATGAGGTTTTCCTAGGCCTAATTTTCTCTAGATATCTAGATATACACTGGGTATATACCCACGGGACTCATCCTACTGCAGAGATACATGCACAGTCATGTTTATTGCAACTCTATTCACAATATCAAAGAGCTGGAACCAAACCAAGTGCCCTTCAACCAATGAGTGGATAGAGAAAATGGTACATCTACACAATGGAGTTCTATGCAGCAGTAAAGAAAGATGACATCATGAAATTTACAGGGAAATGGATGGAACTAGAAGATATTATGTTAAGTGAAGTAACAGAGTACCAGAGAAACAAAGGATGAATGGTATCCCTCATCTGTGGATGCTAATACCCCTCATCTGTGGATGCTAGTACCAAGTACCTAGTTGTCAGGCAAGCTGAGCAATGTTAATGTTATATTCCTCATTATCTGAAAGCAACTGTGCTCTTATAGTGTGAATCCCTTAACAGGTTCTAAAATTATCCTATCATCTATTTTCAGACTTTGGAATTTTGATATATGGAATTTTGGTATATGCATATTTTAATGTAATATAAAATCAAAAGGGAAAATATGAAACCTGAAATATGATTTGGAAATAACATACGGTTTGTTTTCTGATGTCATAATTTTAGTATAGGTGATATATATATATATATATATGTGTGTGTGTGTATATATATATATATGTGTATATGCTTCCATATACATATGTATACATATATATGTACATGGAAGTAATACAATTTGGAGGGAACAACAACAACAAAAGAACTGGGATGAAAAACAGACTGAAGCAGTGAAGTTCTCCCCAAAACAATACTCCTCTGCTTTGAAAAAACTTTGGAAAGACTCAGAAAAAGATGCAAGGCACATAGGGCAGAATGCATGAACTTGGGTGGGGTGGGGCATGTGGGAAGGGAAATGAGTCTAAATTGGACTGAGAAATGATGTATGAAAAAGTTTAATAACAGTAAAAAATATGCAAAAAATCTATTGTTAAAAAATAAATAATTAGAACAAAACAAAATAAAACATTGCACTTTACAGGGGTATTTTTCTGACTTATGATACATTATAAAGTAAAAATAATAGTGGGTCTAGTGGTCAATCTATTTCTAAATTTTCCCGAGTCTATTTTTCCATTTAGTTTAATTTTTTAACTATGAAATAAAGTACTTTAGTTTTCAACTCCTGTCTCATTATTAGGGCGGGGGGGGGTCTGTTCAGAAGCCCTGGTCTGTATAGCCTGGATGAAGGGAGGGGCCTCTCTGGAGCTGTGGGGGAATCAGAAGTTGAAAGCATCCACATAGCTAAGATAGGAGATGGAGCAAAATGAGGAAAGAACCTAATTCTGAGGTCAAACTCAGAAACTGAAAGTCAGCAGATAAAAAAACAAAAACAAAAAAAAAAAAAAAACATACCAGAAACATAAAAAGACACAAAATGCTTCAGTTTGAAACAGGCTGGTGGAAGAGGTCAAATTAGAGGGTAAGAGACTGCTTGATAAGGCTTTACAGAGCATGTGGAAGGAACAACCAGCTTCGGAGCATCAGAAGTAAGGTCAGACCTACCTTGGCTTTTGAACATCCCAAGACATGAATTGTGTTCTTGAGATTTTTATGAGCTAAAGAATGTATTTTCAACAGGAGACCTAGTTGAACTGCTGTACAACGCAAGCTAAAGGAGCAACAACTGGGGATTGTCCTTTTCCCTTTGACCTCCCTGCTTTCTAGATTATCTCAAGGTGAATAAGATGCTTCCTTCAGGTAAACAATATCAGGACTTTTACTTTTTATTTGCATTTTATGACATATCTCTCAAAATGCTCAAGACCCCCACAAGAACAAGCCAGTCGATATTCTAGCACAGAATGGGAAGGTCTCACAAGCCCCCACCCCTAACTGAGGAGCTATTGACAATTGGTGACTTCCAGGGGAGGGAGAGACAGTTTTCTTTAAGAGTGCAGCCTGTGGTAGGTTGACCATGCTTCAGTAGTTGCCTCCCCCCCCCCAACAGGAGTATATGTTCAAAACAAATTGGACTGTGCGAGCTATTAAAAATAAAAGAGGAGACAGAGTTGGAAAGGCTGTGAGGTGAAGTGGGGATCTGGGAGCAGTTGAGAAGAGTAATTTCTTAATATGATAAAAATGCATAGTATGAAGCCGGGCCTGGTGGCATATGCCTTTAATCCTAGTACTCAGGAGGCAGAGGCAGGCGGATCTTTGTGAGTTCAAGGCCAGCCTGGTCTACAGAGTGAGTTCTGGGACAGCTGAGGCTACAGGGAGACCCTGTCTCAAAAAGACCAAAAAAAAAAAATACATAGTATGGAATTATGAAAGAATTAATCAAAATTTTATATATAAAAATAATTTCTGTGGTGTGTAAATTTTACAGTGTACCTAGTTTGTTGCCCAGTAGAAAATATGTTCATTGATTTCCCCATTTATCTCTTCTACTATGTCAAGAGCCTTCTTTGTGTCAAACATTACCAGTCATGAGAACACACATGTGAATAAAATGACCAACTATCTACTCTCAGAAAGTCTGAATGGTATGAAACAGAAAACAAGCAAATGAAGGCATAAATATGTGTCAAAGAGCATTAGACACATAAAGTAAAACCAAAAAATAATGTATACCAAACCATCAAACAGAACTGCACAGGAAGGAACCTCGCCTTCCATGAGGGTCAAGCTGCCTCACCAAAGTGACATCATCACCCTATTTGTATCAGGATCCTGATGAAGTGAGAGAAAGAACCAGGCAAGAAGGACCATGTGAACGTCTATACACAGCTGTGAATTAGAATCTACCTTGATGTATCTGAGAAAAATGCAAGGGAGCTGCCAGAGGTGTGGCCAGAACAGGGGTGTAGGTGGCTAAGGTGCCAGGAGGTGGGAGACACATGAGGGGGTGACAGAAGCCAGCTGTACAGAGTTCTGATGGCTGGATGAGGAAAATTATTGTATTTTGAGTGAGAAACAAGGCTACTGATTGTACCGATGCTAATGGATGGATTTAACTAGGCAATCATGTTTATATTTTTAAATGATCACTGTGGCTTATGCACTGAAAAAAAGTCAGGAAGAAGAATGAATGAGACCAGGAAGCTGGAGAGCTCTTGCAGGACCTAGCAAGGATCTCAGAGCTTGCCTCAATAATGAATAGGGGGTGAGGATGGCACGTGGTAGGTACAGCATATATCTAGCATGAATGAAGCCCTGGGTTACAGTATCTAGCACCACGCAAACTACCTGCTGTCATGTGCTTATAATCTGAGCACTTAGGAGGTGGAGGCAGAAGAATCAGAGAGTCGTGTTCATCATCTAGTGCACAAGTTTAAGTCAGGGATACAGGAGACCTTTTCTCAAACAAGAAAAGATGGAAGGAAGGAAGGAAGGAAGGAAGGAAGGAAGGAAGGAAGGAAGGAAGGAAGGAAGGAAGGGAGAGAGGGAGAGAGGGAGGGAGGGAGGGAGGGAAAGAGAAGGGAAGGGAAGGGAAGGAAGGGAAAGAAGAAAGGAAAAAGAAAGAGAAAAAAACATGCTTTGAAGCTGTCTATATTTTTTTATAGAGTTGCACAACCAAAAAACTGTGGAATATACTCTGAAAAAGATTCTCAGAACAGGAAAGTGATGACAGCATAGATCAGAGATCTTCCTAATATTTCCTAGAATGCTTTTGCTTTGCAGAGATGGTAATTTACTATAGATAGTGATTTTTAGGAAAAATATGTTTCCTTTTAAAATAGATGCAGTGAAAAATAAAGTTATGCAGAAAAGGCAGCAATTGATAGGCAGGTGTGATGCTGTTTCTTCTCAGAGCCTGACTTTCCTCTTCTTTAAATATGTAAAACTTTTGGGGGAAAAGTCTGTTCCAGGAAAGGATAACAGGCACTCAAGCTTAAGCTTGACTAAGGCAGGACTTTGGATTCCAAGTAGAATAGGACATGAACAGTCCATGAATTTTCTTTCCTTAAATCCATGGAAATTGTGGGGAACACACTTTGTCTTTCAAGGATCCCTTCTGCAGATCAGGGAATGTGATGAGTTTAGATCTTGGGCTTGGCCCCCGTTCTTTTGAGCTTTGTTTCAAGGACTTACTGTGTGAGAACTATTTGGTCTTGTGCACATTATTTGTTTTCTCTGAGTTTTGTTTTTTAAATTATACATAAAACCATATTGTTTTATGAAATGTTTTATCTACTTACCTATTTTTAAGGCCCTTAAGCCTACATGCTAGGTAAATGGTTTACCATTGAGCTATGACCCCAGAAGCCTTTTACTCTTTACTTTGAGGCAAGGTCTCACTGAGTTGCCCAGCTTGGACTTGAATTCATTTTGTAGTCCAGGCTGGCCCTAAACTTATGATCTTGTTTCAGTTTCCCAAGTAGTTGCAACTGCAGCTCTGCATAAGTAAGGCTGGTGTGGTTTACATAACATCTATAAGGAATATAGTTCACCTATGGAATGTAGAATGCAGTATATGGCAAGAAGTAAGCTCTCAGTAAAAGTGGCTCTTTTATTCTCAAAATATCTTTGTTAATATTCCTTAGTTATTGGACCTTCAGTTCTCAGAGAGTCAAAACCATGGGCATTCTTTCAAATCATCCTGAGTTATGTATGAGAATTCAGTGAGATTCTATATTAATTTCTACTACCTACAAAAACAAAATGTTTGAAGCTAACATTGGAGAGAGCTGAAAAGCCAACATTTTCTGATCAAAATGGCAAGGAGTGAGCACACAAGTCACTCATTCTCAGCACTGGGGCAACAGTGGCTCTCCATGCTTAATACTCACTGCAGTAAAAAGCTCTCTTACCAAGACTGAAAGCAGCACAGACCCCTGGATATAAACATAAATAGAAGTTTGACAGCATGACCATCTAGAAAAACATGATAGATTCTCCCAAAGGGCCTGTGACTTCTGTGTGTTTTGACCATGTTTCAGGTATCAGGCATGATTCTGTCCTGTGCAGAAGCCTCCGATCCAATCAAAAGAGTTCTTAGTTACCACCATTAACAGATTCTCCACTATTGCAACCAATGAACATATCTGGCTTGACAGATGAGGATTATATAGCAGTGTAGAGTGCAGTGTTAAAGACCATTGATGTCTTTCTCCTCCAGCAGCTTGTGTAGAAACTTCAGAACTATGGAGAGAACACACACACACACACACACACACACACACACACACACACACACATACCCCCAAGGCTCAAGAAACTTAAGGAATAGGAAACAGAAAGGCTTTAAGGCCCCCAGAGTACGGGGGAGAAGTGCTATGAAATCCTGCCGTCTGCATGTTGCAGACGTGAACTCACAGCAGCTACAGTTACCTCCACAAGACTATGAGTGGTAAGGCAGCTGATGACCTTGCTGAAGGCCAAAGCACATGTAATTCTTAACTTTGAATCTATCAGCAGTGTTCTCACTCCTAATCCTGAACAGTGTGACTTATAACCCATATTACGATTTCATGTTAAAGAAAATTCTTTACCATAAGACAAATCAATAAACCAGTTCTGATTTTTACCTCAAGTTTTGAACTTTATTTAATTTTGAACCTTCTTGGAAGTTACATCTTTTAAGCAATGCAACTTCACACACCAAAAAATCATATAGTACTTAGGAACATCTCACTTTCCCTTAATGTTGCACTTGAATCCAAGTCACTCAAATCTAAGTGATAACTCTATCTTAATAGGTACTGACTTGCTTCAAACTGAATTATTCACAAATCCTTCTCTGCAGGGAACGTCAAGGTACGCCTGAGTGGGATCCCTAAGAGAGGAACTCCACAAGCCACAAGGCCCAGAGTCCCAGGCTTAATGACAATGAAACACCCATGATCACTTTCATTGTTTGCTAAAGTATTGCCCTAAGTTGTATGTTGCAAACTAAACTTTAAAAAAATTAAAAAATTTTTAGTGTTTGTGCATATGTGTATATATATATATATATATATATATATATTATAGTGACACTGTTGTGTGTGTGTGTGTGCATGTGGGTATTGTGTGTGTGTGTGTAGCCAAAGGGAAAACTCTCCAGAAAATTCTCGCCCACTGGGTTTTAGGGTAGACAGGCTTGCACAGCCATTGCAACACCTATAAAATGATTTTTACCCCTAAATTCATATGTGAAGTCCTCGCTTCTAATGTGTGTTTGGAAATATGGCCTATAAGAAGATAGAAGTGGATGAAGTCATAAGGATAGGACCTTAACAAACAGGAGTGACTAGTAATTGGCTCAGGTTTCTGGCAACATGGTGTTCTTACAGGAAGAGATAGAAATGCCAAGCATGCATGCACAGGACACAGGCCATGTGTGGACAAAGCAAGAAGGTAGTGGCCTGGGAGACGAGAAGACAGGGCCCAGCAGAGCACACCTCAGCCAACATCTCAGACTGGACGTCCAGCCTCAGTAACTTGAGAAGAAAATTTGTGTTGCTTAAGCCAATCAGCATGTGCTATTTTCTTGAGGCAGCCTTAGTTGACTAAGATAGATGTTGGTGCCAACAGTGGTTCTGAGGATGCATTCCCAATGGTGAATATTCTTGGAGCTGCAGAGACCCTTTGGAGCCCAGAAGATTGTGAGTGAATCCCAGGTGTCCAGCCTGAGACTACTTTGCTGGACTTAGGTTTTTAGTTGAGTGTGCCTGATTCTTCCCTTTGAAATAAGAAACATAGAAAAAAGCAGCCCACAGTTAAGAGACTTTAAAACAGACTTGAACTTTTAAGTATTTGAACATTTTAAGGACTGTGGGGCTTTTAAGGTTGTACTGTCTTAGGTTGTGATTAATGTTAACATCATATTTTGGGGATAAGAACTGGAAAGGTGGTGGTTTAATAGTGATGTGTTTTGTGTGTCAAGTTGACAAGGGGTCAATTGTGCTGGATAGTTTAGTGTCAACTTGACACACCTGGGTTGAGGGAGCCTCAATTGGGGAATTGGCTCCATTGGATTAGCCTGTGGCCACATCTGTGGAGTATTGTCTTGATGGTCGAGCAGTGTGGGAGGGCCCAGCCCACAATGAGTAGTGCCACCCCGGGGAGGTGGTTGTGTATGGTATAAGAAGGCAGACTGGGCATGAGCCAGGAGAGCAAGCCAGTGAACAGTACTCCTCCCCAAGTTGGTGTTGGTCGGAGTGTTTTGTCACAGCAATGGAAGACAAACTAGGACACAAATCAACACTTCTTTTTTTTTTTTTTTCTTTTTGAGACAGGGTCTCCCTGTAGCCACAGCTGTCCTGGAACTCCCTAAGTAGACCAGGCTGGCCTTGAATGAAATCACAGAGATCTGCCTGCCTCTGCCTCCCACGTTCTGGGATTAAAGGTGTGTACCACTACACCTGGCTCAAATCAGTATTTCTGTATAGTGAAAAGAGCACCAATGATCTGTAGTTCAATCTGGCAAAAGGAATGTGCAGATTATCAAAAACAATACTGCTAAAGAAGGAAGAATCTCAATGCTCTGGTATGTGGTAATTTTGAACATCTTTGTCAAACTAAGGAGTTCAGTGAGATTAGCTTGTTCTTCTTAAAATCCATGGACAAATTAAGAGAAAGGAAGAGCTCAGGCACTTTAAAGTCTCAGCTCAAGCACTAAATGTGTGACCTAGAAGCTTTTATATCTCTCTGCAAATAGATTCTTACCTCCTGTCGACATAGTTCTGAGATCCCTGAAAACCATTAGAATCTTGGTTACAAGGCAAACTGCATTGTCTTCCATCCCAGCTATCCACAAAGGGAGGACATAATTTAGAAGGAATAGAATCTTTAAAGTTGGGATTTTTCAAGCAGCCTCATTAAATCTTAGGGCACTGAGCCCTTGAATTTCAAATTTGTCCAAGGAGTGTCCTCCCACTGACAGTGGAGTCAACCTGTTCACCTCCTAGGAGAGGATCAGTGAAAAATCCCTTCTCCCCCAAGAAGTTACCTGATCAGACACTGCTCCAGTGCCGAGGCTCTTCATGACCCAGCTGAGATGAGTAATCACAGGAGATGGTTTAGCCCTGGAACCTTCTTGGTTCTAAGCACAATTCCCCTCCCAACCCCACCCACAGGCATACACCTTGTAATAATGCAGCTGTCAGTCTAGCTTCATTACCAGCACATAATATGTACACATATCCCAGTTCAAACAATGCATCTGGTGCAACCTCAGAACCCCCCTGACCCCCTCACCTGCATTGGGCTACATGGATTCCCATTTCTTAACATGAGCATAGGTTTATTTATCCCTAGTAATAATCAAATTTTGATACTTTCTATTCAAGCATATTCCCAATGTATCTGGTATGAAGAATTAGAAGGGCTGATTTAGCCTCAATTGGTTTTTGGTACATGGGAGGTAAGGCAGACTGCATCTACCAGTCAAAATAAAGAAGCATCCTTATTATTAACCTTAGTAAACAAACTTATTCCTTTAAAGGAAGATGGCCCAAAATAGTTGGACCCTTGTATCTTCTCACTCCTGTGACCCACTGGCTCTCAGTCTTGGCACTGTATTGGTCTCTAATCTCTACTAGAACTTGGAAGAAAATTCCCTTGCTTTTTTGCAAATCTATGAGCTCTTCTTTTCAGTTCTTAGGAGAAGAAGCCAAGAACCTGAAAACACTCATCTGAGACCTGGGCTACCAGTAAACAACATACCCCTATCACCCTCTGTTTCTAGACTAATGACTAGACAAGTATAAGAGGCCCCTGAAACTGAAACACAGTGTGACCCACAGAGTAGTATGCTCTACTCCCAAGAACCCATTGTAGTTTCTAGTTTATACAGTCAGAAACCCAGGATGTCACTTTAGGAACAGATTCTGAGAGGATGGGATGATTGTAAAGGAGTTTAGAGTTGGGTCAAACTGAATTTATTGATAGATACAAAACAAATAGAGAATCTGCTCTCAGTATCACAACCTGGAGAGCTGTTTGTTTGCTTGTTTGGCTGAAACACGGACCAAATGTCACCAGGAAGAAGAGAGCAAAACAGGCCAGTCTAGCCTTTGTTTTCTCTAGAGGGGGGAATTCAAAGGCTTAAGGAGATTGCTGTGCTAGACTGGATTGGTTATTATTCATCTACTTTGGGAGAGTCTGGAGACAGAGCTCTCACCACAACTGTGGGTTGTAAATTTGTAAGGGAAGTTCTAGCATCTTCTTTTGTAGGCCAGACCCCAGAGTGAGAGCTGCAACCTCTTAAAGCAAACTGCAGTGAATTGATTGGATCCCAGAGTGTCAGTGGCCACATGGTAGTGGCTCGCAGGCACCTGAAGCAAGATAAATACAGTTACTGTAAACAGAGAGCAGAGTCAAGGCAGCCCTTCCATATGATCTTACCCATGGGGTGCTTGCTTGTTAGATGCTAGATGCTGAAACTCATCTTACTTAGTCCTACAACCTAAGAATCAGGGACAAAAGTTTTCCTTGTGTCACAGAAGATTGAGCAACAAAAGTGTGAAGCATGCAAAAGGGACACACCAAAGCCCCACAACCTGCCATGGCCAAGTCAGAATCTAATTCAGGTAATCTGACACCAGAATTCAAATTCTGCACCCTTATACTTCACCTCTTATTCAATGAGTTCAATCACAGGGACAGAGAGGACAGAGTTTTAGAGATCTATGGTCAGAGTCAGCAGATAATCCTGCCATTTTATCTTATTTTTTTTCTTTTTTTAATCTCTCTTTTTTTTTTTTGGTCTTTTCAAGACAGGGTCTCCCTGTAGCCCCAGCTGTCCTGGAATTCTCTCTGTAGACCAGGCTGGCTTTGAACTCACAAAGATCTGCCTGCCTCTGCCTCCCAAGTGCTAGGATTAAAGGTGTGCGCCACCACGCCCGGCTTACTTTTATCTTTTGAACTGTGCCTAAAATTGAATTAAAGTCTACTCACATCTGTTCCTATAGAGGCACAGAGCAGCATCGCCCACCGTCCAGCCCCACCTCTCCTCTGGTCAGTACTGGTCAGTACTGCTCAAGAACTTTGGTGCATTCCCACAAGTGCAGAACGTCATTTTGATTCCTTAACTATGAGAAGAAGGCTTTTCTGTTTCAAAATTTCAATAGGAAATATACCTGGAGGCTAGGATGTGATGAACTCAGGTAATACATAAATCCAGGGAGGCAGAAGAGTACTGGAAGGAGGATGGACGTTGCTTTTTCCGGAAATGGGAGGAACAGGGTTTAGTGAGAATGCATGTCTGTGAGAGCAGCATAAAGAGACTCTCCGTGAAGGCTAAAAGCTCCCTTTGCTTCAGGAGGCTGTAATTCAAAAGTTCAATAACAAAGGCCACAAGACTGAAGCTAAAAATAAGAGGAGGAAAAGTAAAGTTCTCTAAGGGAAATTAAGTTCAAGGATGATGGTTGGGCTGGGGGTAGGGCAGACAAAGAGAGAGAATATATCTTCTCATGTTTCTTGGTAACCTGTAATCCTTTAGAGTAACGGGGATGAGATAACAAGGAGCAAATATATTTGCACTTCCTGATTCCTGCTGAATACAGTTACACAGCCTAAATGAAGACTCATTTTGCTGTCGCTAATCTAAGCCAACTCAAAATCAATGGCCCACTGCAGGTCTCCCCACAGGGGAAAGGGAAGGCAGGAGAGGCTGGCATTGCAAAGTAGGTCATAAGCATCTGCTCCTGAGCCTGCTCCTCTATCCATCAAGCTGATAGGCACAAATAATAAGTAACCCAAGAAACAGCTCTGTGAATGGTTCCTGATTGCAGGAGAAAGCATTGTTGAGAAGGGAAATGAGATCTGAATAGGGAAGAGATTAGAGATCATCTTCCAGATGCACTACCAGGGTCTGCATGCCCTATATTTACATCCATCCTCGCTGTGGCACATTGGACATTTCCAGTGATGTGCTCCCTGCCCTGTTCTTTCCCATCTTCTGGCAAAAGGATTTTCTTTTTTGTTTTTTGGGTTTTTTTTTTTTTTTGGTCTTTTCAAGACAGGATTTTCAAACCTTATAT